>JAVQJG010167261.1:0-60660 GCA_036024015.1 Craterocephalus amniculus
TGTTTCCCTTCACACTTACACGTCATCGTCAGCATTTATCCTCCATTTGAGCACAGATATATTTGTTTGAGCTGCAGACAGCCCCAGAGGTGTTTTGCTGAAGCCACAGCAAGCTGTAATTGTCTGAGTGTGTGCTTTTGCCTGCTTTTTTTGGATCCACATTACTAGCCGGCTCTTCTGTATTCCCAGGTGTTGTCCATGGAAGCAAGTTAGGAGGATGCAGTGTTTATGGATAGGAAATAAGAAATAGAGAGGGAGGAAGAGGTAAAAAGATGGGAGCAGCAGTTGTTACTGTGCATGTTTTAATCAGCCGGAAGGGGTTCTTTCACCTTGTGCCTGTGAGTTTGACTTTAAGCTGTCTGAGTCTTGGGCTGTTAGTATATCCAGCAGCATGGACATGCAGGCCGACCTTCTCCTGATGCCTCACATTTACTGTACAATTTAGCCCTTTTAACTCTTCTCTCCTGGTGTTGCAGAGCCGCAAAGCTTTCAGAGACCACCTTAATGGAGGAGAGAAGAAAGTGAAGTGCACATGCTTGCAAACACGTTGGTTTATTGTTTTGTTTCGTGTGTGAGCAATTTTTATTCTTCCATGTGGTTACTTGAGCCACATTTAAAGCACAACTACTGTAAAAGCGTGAGATAAAAGAACTGAAGTGGACTCAAAGTTTGTTTTCATCTTTGAGGTCTTTTTTTTGGTTGCTTTTTCAGTGACTTCCAAATGTCTGAATGAATTTATCAGCTGTGTGCAGCTGTGCTTTTCATCCTTTTCTTAATATCTTGGTGTGAATAGTATAGTTCAAAGTGGAAGTGCTTCTTGATTTGTGACCTGAAGGATGGTTAGAAGCCTGGTTTGTGGTTTTGCAGAATGTTATATTTAATCCAAGCCGTGTTCTTCTAGTAATTTGTTTTAACTGTTCCCACTGGAGCATATAGAGTTACCATTGCCAACAGCTTCGGGCTTGGCTTATTTCCTTTCGCCTGTAGCCTTAATAGAAAAGCCTGATTTGCACTTTGCTGTTTTCACCTGCTTTTGCAATTTCGCTTCTTCCACCGTTCTTTCCCGGTTTAATATTCAGCTGGTTTCCCTGCCCTGTGCTGTTCCAGCCGGCATCCCACAAGGAGCCATGCCATGTTAGCAGTAAATTAGGCTTTGAATCAGAGGGAAGAGCTCACTTTGCTTTCCATAGCCATCTGCGTGACAACAGAGCCTCTGGGACAGGACACGGCCCTATCAGAGAATCTGAGGGGAAACTGGTTTTCTTTAATAACACAACTGTCTGTGGGAAAATGAGACAGATATCTCAGAAATGTTTGAAAAGGAACAATCTGATGGGAACAAAGAGGGCCAGAGTTCTAATTAAAATACTAGTTGATTGAAAACTTTGCCTTATTACCCCTTCGCTTATTTATTAACTTTGGCCTTTCTCTTTCCACTATAGTGGAGAGACATATAGTATTAAAGAAAGAATAAGAAAATTCTTTTAAACTGTTTACATGGTGTAATTTTACAGCCACACGGCCCCAAAACAGTTAATCTGGCACGGGGGAACACATTTCAGCAGAACACTTCTCCTAATCTCCAGAAACCTCAGAGCTTACTTTAAAAGGAGTCGTTTAATAATCAGTTAATTGCTTTTTTCCCCAGTTTTATACTTTGTTCTCAAGTAAGCAGAAAGGCAAAAGAGGAAACTGTGACTCACTTAATTACCAACAATAATGTTGATTGTTGTTTTCTATGTTTTGTTAATCAGTAAGTTAAGTTGGGTGAGATGCAGCCCCTTCCATTAAACCCAACGCTGGTTTTTCAGGCTTTAAATGTTCTTTCAATTTTTAGAAATTGTCCATACACTTTTGACAAATTTCCTTCAGACTCAAAAGGCATGATGCCAGCTCACAATGCCAATGATTAAAGGTTTTATTTTACTGTGAGAGTATATCTTATGATAAATCTGATCATGCTGCCAACAAATATCTGAATCTGAATTTTGGTTAAACATTGTCATTGAGATATTCTGTTTTACAGACATGATCCCATTCTTCAGTTATCTTCAGTTTTGCCCGAATTAATTCCTTTGATATGCAATCCAGTTATTTTCTGGAATGCTTTGGTCAGATTTTAGTTTCAACTTCTTATATGTGAATACTTCCTGGTTATTTCCCAAGCTGTTGCTTGAATAAAATGAAGATTTTAACTATATGAATTAGAACATTTCGGAAAATGATTACAAATTTATGACAAAATTTAAGAAGATTGCAGATTTAAGAAGGTGAAAAGCCCTTGAAGTGATACTGATTGCAATACCCATGGTGGTTTTAAGACAAATACTAAGTTGGTAACATCAAACGTCTGCAGCATATGCGACAAAAGGACACACTCAAATGTTTGGAGAACCTGTGAAATTACATTGAAATCCAGAGCTGTAGCCTGCAGCTTTCTTATCAGAGACGTGAAGCCTCTTGTAGACCCTCCACTCCCTCTGACCTGCTTGTTCTACATCCCCAAAATATAAAGCTGAACTGCCTGCCACTTTACATCCATCAAAGCACCCAAACCACTCTCCCTGATTCTCCATACCCTGTGACAGTGCATATAATCAGCAGCATCCTCTATTCCTGACTTCAAACTCTGGTTCAGTTGGTATCTGTGAAGGAGGGTGTGGAAGAAACTAATTCTTCTGAGGCAAACGGTTGAGGATATAGCTACAGAGATACAGAATATTACATGTGTTTTGATGGCTATTGTGGGTGGGTTGGCAAGCACCTCCTGCCACAAGCTGAAATCCTTTAATACATAAATAACCCATTGAAGGTGGGAGATGGTAACAGAGAAAGTAGAAAGTCGGGGAGACTGTGACTCTGTAGATGAAGCCTAATAATTATAAGTAAAAATGTTTGGCAGTTACCAAACCACTAATTGTTGTTAGTTTGATAAATGATTTAAAATCAATGGAAACCTAAACTGAAAAAAGGCTTAAGGCTTTATTTGTTTTGTTTTTTTATAGACCAATAAGAGGAGCAAGTGCACTTAATTGGACTGTTTTTCTTGTTACACGTTGTTTTTGTGGGTTTCTTGCCTGAACTGTTTGTCTTCTCTTATCTCTCAGCACCCACTACAGCAGACTTTTTTTCATTTAGGCAGGTTGATGCTCTTGACCATGCCCTCTATCTTTGCAGTGAAACTGTTATTGGCTGCAGCTCACAGATCCTATCTGTCCTTATGTCACTGAACCAACATGCTTCACCATTTCCCTGCAGTCTTTCCCTGAGTCTTTGTTGTCATTATTTGGCCAGCTGCACATCCATACTTGCTGACAGACTTTTTTTTCTTCCTATAAAATATCTTTTCCCGAAAAACATCCCATCTGGGCTGTTTTATGTATGTTTAAATTTTGCTGCCATTGTGTGGGCTCCTTGAGATTGTTTTGGCTGCAAGGGTTTTCTCTGCAAGCTTCTGTGGACGTGTATTCGCTGTGAATGACAAACGTAAGAATGACTAACCTGTTTCCATTTTCTATTCTTACTTTCTTGCCCACACAACTTTCCTTTCAGATTGGGCTTTGTATAAAGCTCTGCAAAATGTCTCCACAAACTGCAGTTTGGAAAAGTTTTTGGGGGTTGAATTGTATCACAGTTTTATCAGGATGCACTTTTTCTTACAGTTATTCAGAAAAGAGTTCATTATTTTTTCACAAGGGCTTGCAAGCCTGTTATTTAGATATTGGTTTTGATGTTAGGAATTCCTGCTCACCATATAGGTTGAAACATTTACCCAATTTATCATTTTGTTTTTTGCTTTGTGGAGAAAATATTCTATAGGATGCTAAGTACTTCATCCCTTATGTGGTTTGTCTTCCTGGCCGGTACACAAGCCAACACAACAGCTGTAGTTTCAAAATGGAGTCACAAAACAAATATAGGGCTGACTAACTTCAAGAATTTTGTATTATCGCACATGAAGGTACAAACAGCTGATACTTCATTGCTCTGCAGACTAATTGTTTCTCCTTTGAGGAACAACATTGGATTTACTGTCAAGTCTTTCATTTTCAAATGGAAATAGAGAAAAAAATCTTGAATTTAGTGCAAAGATGCAGTGTGTAACAAAAAGATGAATGCCAAAATCAATGAATGTATCATTAAAACTGCAAATCTATTGGCATCTAATCACTTTACTAAAATAGAATGATATTTTATAGATGGCAGCTGCCAACAGTGCTTAGTGTGAAATGAAAAGCCTGTGAGGTTTAAAACTGCATGCTGGCTTTGTGTGATATGTGTGAGAGCACCTTTTGGGGTAAGTAATGCCTAAAAGACATCATAAGCAGTTATCATTGCACCTGAGACCACTGAACCATTGACAAGTCTGACCACCTTCCGACTATCTTTTGTATCTGAAGTCCGAGGCCACTGTTGGCATTGCCGGATTGTTCCGTGTGTCTAAACTTTTGATTGCTGCTTTGTAATAGCGTACAGTATTAGCCATTTTAAAAAAGGAATATGTGTTCAAGCCATGAAAAAAAAAGAAAAAGGTCTCCTGAGGAGCGCTGTGAGATAGTTGGAGATTCTGTATGTTTGATTTCCAAGATTTCCAACACTAACACATGGAATTTACGAAATGTTTGAATAGGTTGTAGTCATTTTTAAGTTGGCATTCCCAAAAATTACTGTTGTGAGAAATAAGGCCAAAAAAATGAACAGTTTGAAAAATGTATTATTGTAAGTTATTTGTTAAGATTATTAAGTATTAGGAAATGGTAATTTAAGTGCATAACCAGCTGCTAGTGTATAAGGCAGAATTCCTATTTTCCCCCTGTAAGCTATACTAAGAAAGCAAAGTAAATGACCCAGGATTCAATTCAGCATTGCACGACAATCGCCCCACTGGAAGTAAAAGAGAAATTAAACTGTTAACACCTGACCACGAACACATGAATCTGGCCTAAGGGGCCGTTTTGATGAGCAACCTTTAGCGATGGAGGGTTATTTGCCTTATGAGGCCAGTATTTGCGAGTTTTGATTTTGTTCAGCATTTCTTTATTTTTTCTATCTTATTTTTCTACCTTTCCAGTAGAATTCCTCTAAAAGTCTGTTGAACAAATAAAACAACTTTCCAGTCACGCATTGTCCTGTGTTTGGGTGGAGAAAAGACAAAAAGTACTGAATGATTATAGTTTGATTTAGTCTGTGCAGCTTTTTGTTTGACGATAAGCTGAGTAGGCGCTTTTGACTGTCATGGTGCATGCTCAGTCATAACAGCTATTACACACAGGCCCAGCTTTTCCCGCCATTGTAATGGGACCCTTGAGTGAAGTCCTTGTTAGTTGATGTGCAGTAAGCTCCAGCATAATGAAGTGTAAATCAGAGATCTAGGAGGCTGAGAGGGAGCAGAGGAACACAGCCAGTAGCCATGGAGCGCAATGGAAAACTCAATGCTTATACCATTAGCCAGTGGGTCAGTCCATTCTGCCTAACCCCTGCTCAGTTTATCAGCACTTCATAATGGGAGGGACATAAGGGCGGAGAGTTGAAACTGCAGATAGCATGCAGCTGTGTCGTAATGTGTTGACCTTCTGGCCTGAACAGGCCTTCTCTGGGCGGAGGTTGGACCACTGCAGAGTGAGGCATCCTCGCTGTGGCCAAATTCCTTCTCTCTTCTATGTTCATTAACAGTCCATTTGTTGCTTCTGCCCCAAAGAGCCTCCCTCTGCTGCTCTGGCTCAACTCATCTTAATGTTGCTGATGAGAATTTAATGTACAGATGCTCCACTTAATTCAGCTCTACGGAGACTCAGCATCTTCAGCACTTTAAGTTTAACCAGTGATACTTTCAAGATCAATCTGTGAATTAGTTGTTTGTGTACATGTGTGTTTTGCTTTGTAATTTCTTTGTACAAAGGCATGATGATGGTCATCCATCATTCTGCGGGTTATTGTAAGACACAAATCCCATTCATGGCAAACCATTCCCCTATGTGTTTTCCCTTATGAATCCATAAAGATGCATACTTGAGGCAGAAAAAGGGCTATCATGTCTCGATAGCTCTTTTCTGATAGTCATGTGACGATACTCTGTTGTGTTTGCTTGCATATCTGTGCACAAACACAAATTAACCCTTGGCATGTTTCTCTTTTAGCCAACACCGGGCCCTGTTTCCCTAAGCAAGGTAACTGACCGGGCGAATGGCTCCCTGCTCCTTTTCATCACATCCTAAGTTTAATGTTATTTTATGTTACGCCATACCATTTCTTCCCGGCTGTCTCTCATCCTTCGTGCGTACCTTCCGCACTGGACTGTCCTGTCTGTCAGATGGATTGCTGATAAATGGCCAAGCTCTGTCAGAGTGACAGCAGTGCTTAAAAGTGCAGAGAAGGTACATTATTTTTTAGAGTAACAGCGATATGTAAAGAAAGTCTCAGATCAAATGACGGACAGGAGCCCGTGAGGAACAATGAACAATGACAGAAATGAAACAACTCTTACATCGTGTTCCACCTGACTTTCTAACACCCCAGTATTTATTATTTTGTTTTCCTCGTTTCCCTAGAAAACAGTGGAAGCTATTCAATGACAAGCAGACACATCACAGTAGAACACGCCACAAAACAAATCCAGTTTTCGCCTCCTCCTTTGATCTGTGGTGGAAACATTTTATTTTACCTCATTTGTCTTCCCCTCAGAACTTGAAATCAATAATTCTGCAAGGAACAGCTCCGTCCTTGTGGCAAATAGTCTAACATCCCATTCCATTTCTCTCTCTTTCTTTCCCCCGTCCACCCGCACCTTATTTTTATCGCTCTGTGTGTGCCTGCTTGACCATATGCTTCCACATTTCAATCTTTCTGCACTTTCGTGTGGGTGACGATTCACTTCTTTCTTGCTCTTTCCACCCTCCCCTACCTTCTTTTCCCTTACTCTACGATCCGTCCTTGTCCTTTAGATCCCGAGCGTGGTGGCAGTCACATGATCTCCACAGATGACTTGGAATATCCCCGTGAGTACCGGACGCTGGGGAACAGCGCACGGCGCTTCTCCAATGTGGGCCTGGTGCATACGTCGGAGCACCGCCACACCGTCACCGCGGCCCAGAGTCTGGAGGCCCTGACCAACCTGCACAAGGCTGACATGGAGCGCAAGAGGGATGCGTTCATGGACCACCTGAAGAGCAAGTACCAACAGCAGCAGCAGCAGCAGCAGCAGCTGCAGCATCCTCACCACAGCCCCCACCACAACCCACCATCACCCTCGCCTTCCCACGCCAGCATGAGGGGCACGTCAGAGCGGTCCGCGCGAGAACAGGTAATTATCATTTCATTACCAACAAATGTATTATATGAGGCCATTGAGACTTGTATCAGTCAGTGTGAAAAACAGCATCATATGATGTTAATGATATCATCACACCCATTCTCATTTCTCCCATGTGGGACTACTTGTATAGTTGTGTCCTTAGTCCCCTTCAGAATAAAGTAAGGACAGGGTTACTCTGCACCAGTGGTTTCCAACTTACTTTTCTTGAAGACCCCTTGATGCAACTAGCAAAAGGCTGCAGGCTCCATGCTGTCACAATGCCTTGCTTCATTTTTTTTCTTGCCACAAATCATGCATTCTGTCAGAGTCCTGGCTTTAATTAAAAACTGATGAAAAGGTAAATATTAATGAATCACCTGCACTGTGGTGTTTTTCACTCATGTTTTATTAATAAAATGGTGCAGGAAAAGTGAAGGTTACAAGGATAGATATGAACTGCTCCATTACTGTAGCTCTAACAAAAATTGATTTGGAAGTAGCGTTTTTATTTTTCAGTTTTTGCATTGGTTTCCAAATTTAGTATTTTTGGCCTCTCAAAGAGCTTGTTCCAGAAAGCATTTAAAAGTGTATGTAGATTATAGCAACCTTGTCTCTGTATGGACATGGCCTTTACTTAACAATCACACAGTACAATCAAAGGCTTGAAACGCCACTGGCTCTGGCCTTATTTACCTTGAGGACTGCATTCTAACAAATTCTAAAAAGCCTGAACCCCCTGCCTCACACTTGGTTTGTTGGCACCCTTTATAATTGCATATTTTTTCCATAATCATAGTTAAAAGTATGTTAAATTCGAGAAAAACGCAGCAGCGTACAAAGTCAGTTGGACCAATGGCATCAAGGGTACAAATCATATGATGTTATTCAGCCAATCACACGTAGATATGCAATTTATCTCAAGAACACCATGTGGAAAGGAGGTGGATGCATCAAAAACAAGCAGCTTCTACTGTATGTCTGTATGTAAGCATAAAAGTTGCTTTAAATGCTAGCTATGATATTTATTAAATTTACGACTTTGGCAATGTTTATTTTGTGTGAAGGTTAGGGTAACAAGTTGATAACAACTTATTAACTGTTAAGTTGAACAGTTAACAATGTTAATGTGAAGCTCAAGAGATCTGAATCTAAAGCCTATTTCAACATAACTCCCTGAACATGGTGGGAAATAATCCAACTTGTTGGAAGTTAAATTTGTGGTAATTTGTCAGCTGGTTAGCGTCAGTCATTAAGAGCTATAATAATATTATAATCTACTTTACTGGTCATTTACTTTAAGTTTGCAATGTTTTGAGTGTTTACTTCGGGACTACTTTCTGAGGAATGGCTCTGAATGGTCAATATTTTGGGGGACCCCTTGTCCTCTTCAGAGAAACCCCCCTTGGGGGTCCTGGACCCCAGGTTGGGAACCTCTGCTCTACACCACTGTTCACACAACAGACCAGTTTGAATTGCTCTAAGATCCAGTTTCACATGACGTCCAGAGCGACTGCAGCTGTTGCAGCTCAGCTCTTCTTTGTTTGTTCCCCTTTTCTCTCTTTCTGTGTAAGTCTTAAATGAACATATGTGAATTCACATTAACCCTTTCAGCTCTACGGTCTCTCTCTCTCTCTCTTTTCTCTGTTTTTTTTTTCAATTCCTAACCCCCTCCAACTGCAGTTTATTCTGACCAGTCTCAGCCTCTGCACCGCTCCTATGCGCTTTCTATCTCTATCGCACCCATGGACACAATGTGCCGAACACCAACGCGCTCGCTTTGTCTCTGCACCGCTGCTGTGTGTGAACAAGGGGGAAAAATTCAGCGTAATGACGTGACAGAAAAGCACACAAGGGGAGAAGGGGGGGAGATAGAGTGGCAGAGTGAGTGAAAGACAGGTGGAGTCCCGGTAGTCATGGCAATCTCTCCCTTATTTGGCAAACGGGGATATCTCATTGCAAAGGTCAGGTTGTGTATAGAAGGAGGAACTGCACTATAATGTAGCCAGAAGGGAGAGAGCGATGAAGAGGGGAAGGCAGGTTGTTAGAAAAAATATGGCAGCCAACTGGAGAGTGGACTGATCCTGAAGTGACAGGGCACTTTCGCCGCGCTGGGGAAGGAAGCCGCAGAGCCCAGGTTTCCTTGTCATCTCGTGGATGTTGAAGAGCATGGACAGCGAGGAAGCGGGGAAGGGAAAGCGCAGCAGCCAGTCAAGTAGCCTGCTGATCAATTAACCAGCTCCGGCAGGACCACGCCACCCATCTGTGAAGGAGTTAATCGGCTGGTTTGTAATGAATTAAATAAAGAGTTTCCGCCGCATGTGCAACTGTAGAGCGAGATAGAGAGAGAGAGAGGGAGATTGAGTGAGGAAGACGGAGGTCGGAAGGAGAAGCAGAGGGAGGGAGAGACGGGCAAAAAAAACAGGAGGATTTGCTGCACCTGATGGACAGTTTGGGGATGACTGGAGTGGTGGACAGGTGCACTGCAGGTGAGATGGAACTGGGAGCTGGAGGCTGCTGTAGACAAGTGTACGTGTGTGAGTGAATGTGTGTGTGCACATGGGAATGAGGATGTACACGCTGGGATTAGATTCCATGCCTGTTTGTTATGGTTGTTGTAGTGACAGAGTGCATATGCTCAGTAGGTAGAAGCCGAGTGGACGATAGCTCAGAGCTTTTTGTGTTCCTGTCTGAGAGAGGCTTGATTTGCTGTGCAGATAATGAAAATAGGATGAGAGGCTGCTGTGATGTTGATTCCAAACTGGACCGGAGGAGGATTTAGGGGTAGCTGGGAAGAATGATTAAGGGGGGGTGCAGAAAGGATGACGACATGAGAGGGAAAAAAGTGGAAGGAGGGGGGGAGTGGGAACAGTCTGCTTTACATGCAGGTCAGGTAATGCAGCACTCCGCTCTGTGTGGCTACATCTCTCCGCTGGAGCTCCGTGGCTATGTCCAGTTAGTGCATATCCATGCATCATTGTGTATTTGTTAAGAGCGATGGCTAATTTAATCTAAAGCATGAGACTTAGTCCATCAGACCCAAGTTTAATCCAACATCTCAAAAATATCATAGTAACTCCTGTTGCTTAGAGCTTGCTTTTACATCTCCTGGAATAAAAACCTCATGTGTGTACATACAAGAGATATGGCAAAACAATTTCATTTAAAATCTGAATGTATGTTTGTTTGTTTTTTATATACCTATAAAAATTTCAGTATTAATTTTCAGTTTGGTCACAGGCAGAAATGATGAAGCCACTTAATCACACAAAGAAGGAATTAGTTTGTATTGTGCATCTCTAAATCAAATACCTGCACAAGTGTAAATATGCTGTAAAAGAGAGTGCTTGTAAAGCTTAGCTACCTGTTGTGTCTACTACCATGTGTCTGATCGACAGGAACTACTTCCCAAACAAGTGCCATTCCAAATGAAATGGGAATGTTATAAAAGAGAAACATACTTGTTGGCCAAGAAAAACGCCAAAACATCAGGACAGAAATACTGTATACCTGAAAATAAAAAAAATCCCTGCAAAAATGAGGGTCAATATTTTTTAGCAAGCTGAAAACATTTGTAGAAGGAAATCAGACTTAAATCCAGAAAAGCCAAATGCAGTATATAATGCAAACAGTGGGTCATAGAGAATCAGTTAGGATGTTGGATGATTGGATGACATTATTATATGGTTATGAATAACATGATGTAAAAACTGTTTGGTGAAGGTCCACTGGAAAACATAAAAATAACCTGCTTGAAAAAAAAACAGCAAATTTCCTTTGTGCTCTGATTGCGATGATTGCCAGGTTGCAGAATGTTTAGAAAGAAATGTTCTTTTTTTTCAAACAAACTCTCCAGTTTGCTTTCACACCCTCTCTGCAGTATCTGCAACTCAAAGTCCAAGCTCAATTTATTTGACGCCGTCATTAGTGCAACAGTTAAAAGGTACTGAGAGCTGTGAGTGAGCGATATTGATGCAACAAACCGTGACAAACTGGCAGAGACGGACCCACAAGAACACAAAACTGCTTCTACATCATTGAAGCCAGTCCACAGACTCATTAACATTGTCTGAACAAGTGAACAGCAATTATTTATGATAAATGATGCCCCAGAGCTGCTGTTAGCTTCGTAGGGTCCGTGACAATGCTTTCTGGCTGGACTGAAGAAATGACTGGCACATGGTCAGGTCATAAAGACCAGTTCAAATCCAGTGGGGAAACACTTTGCATATTACTTTGTTCCTGCAAGCAACCCTCTTTACTGTTGCCCTTTTTCCTCTGTTTGAGAATAGCTTTTCTTCAGACAAGGTGCCGCTGATTAACAGAGTCAGATCTCCCTCAAATCAGAGCAAAACAAAAAAATCTGCTTGGATTTTGGTTGTGAAAACCGGTTAAAGAACAGAACAGCCAGAGACTGAAATTCTCCACAGCATAAAATCAAAGAGTTGCCTTTAATAATAGCTGCTTTGAGATATGTTGGGAGAAATGTATATGCTATGGAGGAGAGGAAGCGTGGGTTGAGATTATGCTCCGTATCACTTAGTGTCCCACTTGTCTCGGTGCCAGTGAGCCCAAGCTCACTTGTAGATCCACTTCTTACATTTAAAGTAAAATCAGAAACACCCAAACATTACTTGGTTGGAAAAAGAATTGCTAATCTGCATATTGCTGTTAACTTTGGTTATTTTACATGTAATTCTTCCACTTAGGATTTATGCAATGATGAGGCTGCTTTTGTGCTTTAGCTCTTCCATGATGTTAGTGGGCCACTAAATGCAGACTTCATGCATGTAATGTTATCACAGTGGACATGCACCTTAAAAATAAATGTCAACACAGAAAGCTTGCTTAATCTTAGTGAGTCTTGTTGATTTTCCTATTGCACAACAGATATGAATGAGCCACTCGCAGTCTCGTTCCAAAGTCTACTACTATGTCCCAAAAGCACTGTATACTTGTTCTAAGAAAAAATGGAAGCGTGTTGTGCGTCTGCGTAGCAAAGCGGCAAATATTCAAGTGTAATAAATGATTTGATCTTCACAATGAAAAACAGAACAAAAACAATGAATTCACTTAGAATGGTGTAAAAACTGTGACTAATAGAACCCCTGAGACCTTCATGTTTATCTACTTTGGATGCAGTGTACTGTGTCAAGTTGCTAACATCTGGATTTGACAAAAACAGCTCTAAAATCAAAGAAAAACAGACTGTTTTCATACCTGCACCGCAGACATTAGATTTCTCATGTGAGAATGGATTTTGCAAAGGTCCACAACATTTGCAACATTCAGCCCGTAATTATTGCTGAGTTTACCCAGCCAATTTCCTTGTAAGAAGTGCAGTGAAACCATGCATGAACGAACATGAACAATTAGACTGAGTGGAACTAACAGCAGGTGAGTGTCCGGGCTGATAACAGTTCCTACATAATATATCTATTTTTCAGGCTGGTTTGTATCTTGAATGCATTTATAATGGATATAAACAGAAATCATGATTATGACAAATACTGCAGGCATCATGTCCTTCCTGCAGGGTACTCTTCCCAAAAGCTGTGGAGAAAGACCATTCTTTGATATTCATCTGCAATAATACCTTATATCTGTAAAGATATAATGAGGAAGACAGTGTTTCATTGTCACTTGTATCCATAAAACGGTGCAATTCAAAGTCCAATACGTCTTTGCTTTTTTGTACAAAAATAAATACTTTCTTCATTTCTTGCACAGACACTGTCAGGTTTTCTACCTGTGGCTAAATTAGATATTACTGCAGGGGAAGAGTCAGTTTTTGCATCACTGTTTTTGAATGACTTGAAGGATATCTGCTGCACATTTCACCACTGGGAGGATGATCCTTAAATGTTCTGTTTTACAGGATACCACAGTTCCAGCTTTAAAAAAAGCTGTAGAGTTTGGATTGGAGAGAAATGTCCTTTTTCTGTCCGATCACAGACATCATCCTTACGCTCAAAATAAATCACATGACATCGATTTATTCCTGACTACTAAATAACCCTCACCAAACTTCTAACTTCTGTAACTTTTCCCTACGGTGGCATCTCACCCAAAATAGTGTGAAAAGACAAGCATATCCTGGCTTGGTTCCTGTCATACAAATAAACAGGTTGGCAGGATCTCTTCACCTGTTGTAGCTAAGTTCTATATTGGTGCAGAATCTTACATTGCAGGATGAGAAAAAAAAATTAAATCATAAAAATGTATTTCACGCTTTCTGTGTGTTGCAACATACAGTAACTCCAGCCTTTGCCCTTTTAAATTTTAGGACCAAGCTTCAGTACGAGCAATCACAGACTTTTAAATAAATGGAAAAACAAAAAGAAATTGAAAGACAAGCTTCAAGGGGAAGAATATTTGGGTTCAATGAAAGGACGCAAAATGAAAGTTTAAATTACAGTAAGGTGGGAATTACCAAAAACTGCTGCCACGGATTCTTGTGTTTACAGGAGCAATATAGGGATTTGTTGGCGCTGCATTAAAATTGAAGGCAGATAATGAAAAACCACAAGCTATCATCAATCAAAACTTGCCTGCCTGTTTTTTTTATCCATCAGAGTAATGTGTTCTCTGCAGAAGGAAAGCTGAATGGATTGAATACTGCCTGCAGATAAGAGTTTGGATTAGAATTAAAATTCATGAACTCTACCCAATCATTTTTTTATTATTCTATGTCATTTTAAGGTGTTTCTGGGCCATCCACGGCTTGGCCAGGTTTTAACTGTGAGGTAATAACTGTTTAATGGAAAACTCATTTCCTGAGGCTTCTGCTGACATACAAGCACCTTTTCTTATACGTCATAGCAGCAGGTATAGGGCGAGTGGACAGAAGAAGAATACAGCATGCAGGTGTTCTGGTGAGGTTCTGATGAAAAGAGCACAGCAGGTGGATGAGAATGTAAAGATGGAAGAAATAGGGAGGAGACAGCATGGTTTCTGAAGTCTGGGAGAGAAGCCAGCCTTCCTACAGCAGAGTCGACTGCTGTGTGATTTGATTTCACTCTTTTCATTTCCAACAGCACAATCTGGTTTTGGGGATTCTGTAACCTGATGCCTGATAAAACACGGCACCTCCTCCTTTATCAACCGATCAATGCTCGCGGTTTAGATAGTTGCATCAAGTGAAGCTGTCGGCAGTATTAATGAGTTTTAAAAAATATCCAGATTCTCACAAGAGGACAACAAATGAAACATGTGCTTTTTTCTAGCTAGTAGATTGGTTTCTGTGCAAAAAAAAAGGAAAAGTTTGTTTATTTTTTTCCTCATTTTTATTTTAAAAAAGTAACTTTTTTCTTCATTTCTCCTCTCCTTCCTTCTTTTGTCCTTCAACAGCAACAACCCAACTACTGGAGCTTTAAGGTCAGTGTTGCTTGTCAAATTGCCACTGTGCGTTTGTCATTCTTCTATCCATTCTGTGTGTGTATGTGTGCATGCAAAATTATTTGTGTTTCACTATAGCATCACGTCCACCCCCTCAGGCAATGCTCTGTCTCCAGACTCCTTTTGCTCTTTCAACATGCAGCTCTCTTGTCTTCTCTTGCCTCTCTGGGCAGCGAGTGTGTGCGAATATGTGTGATTGTGGGGTGTGCGTGTGTGTGTGTGGGAGCAGAAGTGTCATGGGTGGTGACAGCTTAAACTTCTCCATCTCCATTTAATCGGCGAACAGTGTTTCTCTGTGGATGTATGACACCTCTGCCAGCTGGCATTAATGGCTAGAAGTCATGTGACCCTGCATATGCCTGATGTGTTGCAGAGGCACATCTGGAATAATGCCTTAAAATTAGCCAACAGCCTTGAGTTGTGGTCGATTTTATAGGTTAAGAACAGGCTAATGCTTAATTTAAAACATTGCTTTTTCTCTTTTTGAACCTGCAAGTATTACGTTTTCCTTTTATACCTCATGGAACCTGCCAGAGATTTTTTTCTTTATCTAAAGCAAACAGATTATGAAAGTAGTAGTCAGAGCTTATCTGAGGGGCAGTGCTCCTTGATCCATCCTTGCAGTATCATTCGGACAGGGCGGAAATGTCACTGAATATCAATATCCATTTGCCCCGGCCCATGGGGTGGGGGGAAGCTTTTTAGCCTTCACATCTTCAAGTACTTTAACCTGGAAAGAGGGATTCAAAATTACATTTCAGTTCCATCTGTCACATTAATGATTTTTTTCACTTCAGGACTTTTAGATGGGTTGCAAAGATCTGTGGGTGTATGACAAATGAAGCATTTAACATGTTCTTTTTTAAATCAATCAGATCTAAAAGGAAAGCAAGCTTAATTCAAAATGTTAAAAAGAGCCACACAGATGCACTAAAACTCCAGATAGTCGTTTTACTGGACATATTAGGACATTAAAGATAATTGCTTCTAACCAGGTTTTTAAATTAGATAACCTCAAATGAATGTGACACATCATCTCACACAGTGTCGTTATTTTCTCAGCCAAAATGCTAAAGCAGTTTGTGTAAAAAGTAAGCCCACCTCATGATTCAACACATTCTAGAAACTATTTTAGCCTCAATAACTTGAAATGATTGTTTTCTTGCGATATGTATCAGTCTCTCACATCATTGCTGAGGAATTTTGTCCCCAGTCTTCTTAACAGCACATTTTAATCAGGTTGCGGTTTGGACTGAAACACCTTCTTTGGGATCATTGTCCTGCTGAGTGACCCAGTTTCAGACATATTTTAGCTTTCGGACTGATGGCCCAACATTTGACTTTACAGCGCTTTGGTACTCAGAGGGGTTCATAGTTCAGTCTGACTGCAAGGTATTCATGTCCTGTGGCTGTAAATCAAGCCCAAATCATCACCACAACATTCCTGTTTGAGATGTGCGTTTTAAAGAAAACAAAGACAAATTTGATCCTGTGTTTTATGATTTGATTTTCACCAAAATCTATTCAGATGTTTTGTGGCTTGTTCAGATGCATATTTCCACACCTTAGCTGTGTCGCCTTGTAATTTTTAAACAGAACATCCCTTCAGTCATTTCTATTTAACTTGCTGAAGCCTGCAGGGTGGAGAGATGGAGCTCTTATTTGTCAACTCCTGCTAAGATTGGCTGTTTTTCTTCAACTTAAGAATAATCTCTCTCATTATAGAATTATATTGTTCGTCTTTGGCATTGTGTTAACACATACCTGAATTCTCCAAACCCTCCAAGACCTTTGCTTTTGCAGAAGTGCTCACACGTGCTGATGATCAGTAAATCGAGTGTATTTGATTAGCAGCACCTGGCTGCTACTTACCCTCTTAATGCCCATGGAAGCGGAAAGGTTCACTCCACACACTGATTAGACCTTGTGGGCTTTGTTTTTATTCACTAAAGAGAAGCAGAGTAGCAGGATAGCAGTTTTAAATTGTTCAATGGCAACCACAATTTCCAATGAGGCAACAGATTTAAATATATAAGCTTTCCATAAACAAACTATTTGACACATTTTATGTTGACTCCTGACACTGCACAGTTTCCTACCTCTGCAGCTAAAATTTTAAACCCTGCGCATCTACCTGAACAGCTCTAAACTAAGCTGGGTCTCCCTGGAATTTCCTGTAAGGACACTGTAAATTAACCACTATCATGACCATGATAAACAGTTTTTTATTGGTAGAATAAATTATCTGTTTATCCCTTACTGTAGTCACTTTTCTGTGTCAACTTTATCTCTTTTGCACAAAAATAATATATTTTCTTCTTCTGTCTGAACTTGCTTCAACCACTTCTTTTAGTTACCTGCATGAATGTCTCCCGGTTTGGAAAGGAATGACTTCTTGGTTGTTGGGACATTCTGCATCCAGAAGACCATCCAGGGAGTAACAAAAATTTGAAGAGAAATAGTTGGGTGGAAAGGGCCCGCTTAAAATCAAACAGATATGATATTCAGATCTATTTAAGAAGCTATTTTCTTCCACTTTACAAAAGTAAGATTAATAGTCTGTTTTTCTGGGAAAGGAGCGGGTAGATTTAGAAATGCCAGACTCATAGCGCCAAAATCCAGACAGTAGCATAAGCAAAGTGACTAGCTGTGAGACTGACCTCTGTTAGCAGAGACTGAAGTGGAGGCAGATGCACTGACATAAAGCAGCTCAGCAAGAATCAAAAGCAAGCTTTGGAAGTGACGGGAGAGGACAAGTGAATGACAAGGGATAAAAAGTGTGAGAAGACATAACTGGAGGCAAAGAGGGGAGGTAAAGATACTGAGAGGAGAAACAGAATAAGGTGGATGATGGAAGGAATGCAGGAGATGGACAAGGCGTGAGCGCTGCAATTTCAACCATTTAATGAGTAATACCCTGTAACTAAAAGGTTCACACACATCAAGCTGTGTTTGACATTTATGCATGTCGTCTTGCTCAAAGCTGAATGTCATGTCATTTAATAGGAGAGTTGTTTCACTCCAGGGAAAAAGATTAGAAAGTGAAGTCTGGGAGCATCCATCATGTGACAAACCAGCTTGATGAGAAGGTTGTTGCGTTGTTTAGCCACATTTGCTCCCAAAATGATTGTATGTTTAAGAATTTCATATGAATAAACGAATCTGCCTTATCTTAAGCCAGGCAGACTCTGTGTCGTCATTATCTGAAGTCACACTATGCATGATGATAAGCTTTTCTGCATGGCCACAACCAGGCTGATTCAGACATGATTACCACCTCCTCAGCGGTGAAAAAAGAGAAAGGCGGCATCAATTTGAACTACCATGCTCGATAAAAACGAGTGCAGGCTGTTTCTAAGCGCAACAGAAAAGTTAAACTTTTCATTTCGAGGCTATGGTTTTAGCTGCAGCATGTCAAATTATACTTCTGAAATATTAAACAAGCTCATTAAAGTTTATGACGGCCGGATCGCTGATCCTTCTGGCAGCTTAATGTGCCTCATCAAACCGCCTGTCAGAAAACATCCGATCTGACAGAAAATTAGGTTCTAGGGGACCTATTCTGGTTATCAGAAAAGTTGCTTATTCTCTACCCCAAAAATTATACAGACAAATTAGTTTTTAATTGGCTATGGAGCCACTAAACTGGTTTTTATAACTTTTTGGCAGCATTTTTTAATTAAAACATCTTGTGGTTCTCATTAAGAGCGTACAGTGCAAACACAAGTAAGATTTGGCATTCTGAAAAAGGGAAACATAGCCAGTTTGGCTGCTTGTTGTTCAAAGTTAACTAGTTTACAAGGTAAATTACTGCAAGACATCTGGTATTTGGCCTTAAAATGGTTCTGTGGGAGTGCTTGTGGGTTTATGTGTGACTCGGAGCCCCTGTGTTAGCATCTACAAGCACAAAGAACTAGAAAAGCCAAAATGGGAGGTCGTGCTGAGTTTAATGCAGTTTGTAGCCTACGATCCGTTGACATCCCACGTTATTCTCCTTTCACTTCTGTTCTATCTAAGCTTCCCTCCCCTGAATTTCCTGCTGTCCCCTACAATGCATTTATAGAGTGCGGAGTTCTAATCTGTATTTAAGATCTGCTTGGAATGTCTGGATCAGCCGAGGGAGTAGTACCATTTTCTCCTAAACGCTGTAGACATGATCATGTGTCACACTGGCATGAGGACCAGATGCTTGACCACATGCTGTATTTACACGTGTTATTTACACTGCAAAGAGATATTTTCAGTTTTAATACAAAATAAACCACAAGATGGATATCTGTGTTTAGGGCTTTTTGTCTGAAGAGCAGGAAATGTGCAGGGAGCATGCACCTTTGAATACATAGAAAACGTATTGACCAGCATGACAATGCTGTTTTTAAACATTGTTTTCTTTTTAAGCTGAAGCAGAATTTGAAATGTAAATTTTGCCATTATAAACACACAATGTTATTTAGCCTCAACATGAAAATCACAGTTTTCTTCCATTTTTATAGTCAATCAATCAATCAAAAGCACCTTTCAAACAGAACTGCGACTCAAAGCGCTTTACAGTTAAAAACATTCCCACCCATGCAACCCACCCCTCAATCCACAATTCACCCACCAACATTTGCTATACACCCCTACCTTTAGGTAAAGGTTTCTCTCTCTGGGCCTCAGGACTGATGACTAAAAACTCAGTTTTGGCTTGGTTAAGCTGGAGAAAGATTTCTGTCATCCAAGATCTGATATCCAAAATACAGTTGAAATGTGCATCCATTGGGCTTGAGTCATCAGGAGACACAGAAAAGTACAGCTGGGTGTCATAAGCATAACTGTGGAAGTTGACCCCATGTTTCCTGACGACCCCACCGAGATGGAGCATGTATAGATTAAAAAGCACTGGGCCCAAAACCGAACCCTGGGGTACACCGCATGTGATTTTGTGGACCCTAGAGGAGTAGGTATCCAGGTTTACAATAAATGTCCTGTCTGTGAGGTAGGAGGTGAGAGGTGAGTGAGATTTAGTGAGATTTTAGTGAGATTACACCGCCTTTCAATGTAAAATCAGTTCTTGGTCATTGTTTTCTTTCACAGAGTTGTCAGTTGCTGGGGTATATAGTGTCAGTTACACAAAAGACTTTAAATGTCCTTCTTAGATGTGGTATATTCAGTTTAATCCAACTTTAGCTGGGGGATTTGTTTAGACTGTTTCACAGAATCTCTTAATGGGCAACCTTAGTGAAGAAAAATGTCAAAGGATTTACTGCATTTTAAGCATTTAATGGTACAATTCTGTGGTTTCCATGGGGACTATTCAATTCCATGTGTTTGTGCATACCATAACCAACTGTTATAATCACACAGAAACAAAAAACATCTTTTTTGTAAGTTTAACTTGTCTAAAGAAAGTAAAAGGTCAAGAAAAAATGAACCCTGAAGGCTGTTTTTTGTGCTTAACGTGGTCTAAGTGCAAATGGATCAGTCATAAGTTAAACCTTTCTTCATATTGTCGCCCCAGGTAACCAATCATGTAGGTTACCTGGGAATATGTAGGTTACATATCTAATTTCATTAGATATGTGTTGTGTTTGTGTGTTTTCACCTGTACAGAGCATAAAACCCTTCACTTTGACGATGGCTTTTGACTTGATATATCAAAATTCTGATGTCAAATCCTTTTTGCAGTTTGAACATATTCCAGAAAAAGCCTCACAGGGCTAACGTTACCCTTTATGGTTCCCTTTTGGACAATTTTGGCGAAACCATTCACAGTGGTGTATGGTGGATGTCTGAAGAATCTATGATTTCTGGTTTTGTGCTTCTGGCATCTAAATCTGTTAACACCTCTTTGTTTTATTGACATTAAAATCTCAAATGTTGGCTATTGTCTTGCAAAATTTCAATTGAAAAAAACCCAAAACTCATAAAACACATTCTTTATCAAACGTAAGGTAGAAAAGTACGATCAATATTCTTCAAACTGTAAATGACACAACAATACAGTTTATGCAAGTGTAACAAACCACATATCAATATTCACTTATTAAAGCTCACGAATAAAGACTTTTCATTGTTTTCCATGCATGAACCCTAGTCAACCCTGGGCTGAAATACTTCAGAGTTCATAACTGTATTACTTGCTCCCATTCAGAGCTAGTAAAGCTGTTTTACTCTGTTTTCAGTCAGTAAAGGTGGAGGTTGAGCTTCACTTTTAAACCTGAGGATGATATCGATCTTGTGGTCTAAGTACTGTCTAAGTACTGGGTAGGAGAAAAAGACAAAATTCCCAAGGTGTCACACACTCCTTTAAATTCCAGGTTTAAATATTTTACAGACTAAAACTCTGAAATGTAGCAAAACACAAAAATCGAAGGGAACAGTTAAATGATTCATTGCTGGATTAAAATCACCTGAAATACAATGAAAAAAGCCAAACCCCTGTTTGGCAATGAGGCCAGGTCAGGATGCTGCATGCTGTAGTATACCCTGCTTCTGTGTGACACTGCTGCTCATTGTGGTCACTGTTAAGATGAATGACCCTATTTGAAAACATGGTGGGGGTTATCTGTCAGCATCAGTTTCCCTTTGTGCCCAGACATTGTCTACCACCACTATCTCTGGACTCTGTGTAGGTGTAAGACTGAATTATGTATGATGGTGTTGAAAGAACAGTGACATTACATTCTGAGAGCCTGCAGGGTGATTGTACATTACCTTGTAAACCCACTGTACATACGAAAGCATACAGTAGCTGTAAATTTAAACAGCAAATTACCAATGATTGGGGTGCTTAAATGTTGAAAGGCCCATATACCGCAGTTTAGTTACTATTTCCCGTGCTGCTGCAGCAATCTATTCCTCCAGCAAGGGAGAGGAATGGGATAATTGCCTCTCGTCTCTCTGACTGTTACCAGCACTGCAAAAAAAACAGACAAAAAAAATTATAATTTTTAGCGAGCGGAAACAATCCCAAAGGTTTTGGTGTGGTTTGGGATCATGTGTGTTAATTTTTCCTTGATGAGGTGTATGTTTTCTGCCTCCTGTCTGAAATTGCATCCTCCAAAAATACAGTAAATGTATTTCCACAATTATAATAGAATGAATTTGCCCTCAAAAGAAAGTGAGATTACATTAAAGAAGTGTCAGAATCAATTGTTTGACTGTGTCAGTAAAATCATCTGAAACATCATAGACATTTTGAAAGGTTATTGACAAAAAACAAAATTCATCACTTTCAGTGAAAAACTGAGCATTGTTGCCCAATTTATCTAGAAATTAGAAAAGTAATGTCTGATGAGTAACAGTGCAGAAGTACAAGCTAAGAAAGCAGTTTTATCCCACCAGTTGATGCTGATGGTCGACACCTCTATCAGTGTTCAGACTCAGGAGAATCGACGGATAGACCTCCACGAGGACCCAGAGAGGTGAACCCCAAGATAATACAATACTTCATCTCCATGGAAACTACATCATCTTATGATGAATCTCAAACAAAGGCAGAGTCATAGGAGAACTCATTAGCAGTTAACATTAGAGTTTTTTGAGGTGCATAACATTTTTGACTACAAAACATAAAAAGTAAAATATATTTTATGACTTAAAGATTGTTTTTCTTCCTGTGTGTTTCTGAGTTATTTTTTCTCACAATGATGAGACGGACAACTTTCGAACCCACACGATGTGTGTGGCTTGCTTGAAGTGCAGTGGACAGTGATGTTCTTGTGTTTTTGTTACACACCAATAGAATTGTCTGGCGTTTGAAGTGTGTTTTGTTTGGGTGGCAGTGACCTCTATTCTCTTTGCTTGGTTTCTCTGTTACTTTGGTATGTTTTATGTTAGGACTGGTACTTCCTAGCATGTGCAAATGTCTTCTGTACTGCACTTACAAGGGGCACTATATAAAAGGTTCAATTTTCACCTTATCTATAAGTTATCTTACTGGTAAAAGAGACATACAGCCAATTTATACATTTATCATCCATAAATCCCAATTTCTGCTCATACAAAGATGTAATCATTCTGTAAAAGAATGCTTCATAAGTCTAACATACCCATTTTCTCTCAGGCGGCGCTTACTCGGATCCTGACGACCACTTAATGTTGACAGAAAGAAAGATCAATGTGGAAATTTAATGCATATTGTTAGAAATTCTCTTGTTTAACATGCAGAATAATCAAAGTGCATCTGAAGGGCTTCTAGAAAATTTCCTGCGGCTGTAGTGCACATTAATGTGTCACTTCTGCTGTAAATCATCTGATTATTACATCAGTGTGCAGGGATGTGCGGAAATGACACAGAGCATTGAAGAGGCACTTATAAACCTGGGACAAAATGGACCTTAACAGGCAATTTTCCTGATTTTAGAGAAAATAAAGGAGTCAAGGCCAAACTGACAAAAACTTCTCCAGCACCGTAGACAGCATTAAAGATTTACTCAGCAAAATAAACTACTGATATCTCAGAGCTATGGTCTGAACTATAGATGCAGTGCAGGATGGAGAAAGGATCAATGGATAAGGCAGAGGTCTGCAAGTTCAGTCAAGCAGGTTTTAGATCTTTCCCTTTTTCTAACGCAGTGTTTCTTAAAGTGAGGGCCGCGACACTAGGGCTGGGTATCACTCCTAATTTCCTGATTCGATTCGATTCACAAGAGCAAAAATCGATTAGGTTTCGATTAATTCCGATTCCATTCAATATCGATTCATTTTCAGATATTCATGTCACATAAATATTTTTTGAATATTAGACATTCACAGATGGCAATTTTTATGAAACGCTGCAGCATTCTTTTTAACAGTGTGTATTTTATCTACATTTAGTATTCATGTTTTCATAAAAAAATGTCCAGCACTAACATATCACACACATAACTGTAACAATGTATTTCTGAAAATAACCAGTGTTACATGTTGAACAGAATACAATGCTAACAGAAACACTACAGTGAAAAAGAATGACCAAATGAAAACTTTCTTTCTTAAAAAAATAAATAAATAAATAAATCGATTTTGGCACTTTATGAATCGATTATTGATTTTTTATTCTTGAATCGATTTAAATCGATGAATCGATTTTTTTTAAACCCTGCCCTACGCGGCACGCTGGGGTGCCTCCTGAGTCTGACTGTGCCAGTCAGACTCAGGAGGCACTCAGGAGATTTAATTTTTTAAAAATCTGACATTTCATTTATAAATAAATGAATATACTCTTTAAAATGTTTTATATATGAATGGATTGATAAAATTGCAATTCATTTTTTATATATTAAATTAACTATTAAAATCTATCTCACATACCCCTTGTCAGTAATGTGTCATGATGGCCTCACCGGTGTCAGTGCGACTGCACAGCTCATTTATAGCCTGATTTAACTGTGAAAATCTGATTTTATCTATTTTTAGTCATGTCTCCTCTCCTTTTATTTTAACTGCATCCTGCTGCACTTAATTTGAGTTCTCCTGGTCTCAGTTTGTTGTTGGGTTCTTGTGTTGCCTGTGTTTTTGCTTGGGCAGTCCACCTCTTATGGTTTATGGCATTTGTGTCTCTGATTTATTATTTTGCAAAGCACTTTGTAAACCTGTGTTCTTAAAGGCGCTACAAAGTTGCTTTGAAGATATTATTATTTTTTACAGTTCTGCTCTGTACGTACTTTTCTGTCTAAATAAACAGTAAATTTTGCATTTACATTTAGGGTATGCATGCAAAGTTTTCAATTATATTTTACACTGGGGTGCCTTGAGATTATATGCACTTTTAAAAGGTGCCCTGACTTAGAAAAGTCTGAGAAAGGCTGCTCTGATGCACCTGATCTAAATAAAATAGGTCCAAGTTCTGCAAAGTGACTCATTCATTTAAATCAGGTGTTTCTAAAAAGGGGGAAAAATCTCAAACTTGCATTACTGCAACTCTAAAGGACCCCACTTGCCGTCTCCTGGGATAAGGGAAAGCAGACCAACACGTTGAGCCCAATAAAACCTTTCAGTCAACACGCTCAGTCCTCTGTGCTGCTGAAACCAGTTCCCATTAATTAAATACCACACTAATGAAAGCGGCTGAAGATCCAAGCAGCAGCTTGACTCAGGCAGGAAGAGGGAAGGTGACAACTGCTGTAGTCATGCTTCATAGAGAAGAAGACAGGCACTGCTACTATAACGAGGCTAAAAAACGTGTCTGCTTCCTCCAATGAAACAGTCAGCAGACAGCATTGTGGGAGCTCGTTACAGCAGCCTCTGAGCTGGAGGAAACATACAGCGGTGGGGAATCTGGGAATTCAGTTCGGTGAGCCCCAGCTGCACTAACGGCGCGAGACGCCTGGGCATAGGCCAGCAGGATAAACCCACAACGACAGCCTGGGATTTTGCATGAGCCTCTCCTCCCCATCCCACAAGCACTTGTTTAAAAGTTTGTAGGTGCACAAGGATAAGCAAACAGAACAAGTTTTGTTCAGTTTAAGCTGTTTCAGCTTGATGCAGCCTCTTTCCCAATATCAGGAGATGAACGGAAGTGATGCCCTCTGACTGAGTACGATTTGACTGAGCTGCATTTTGCTGCTTCATTCAGCTGATGTCATGTTCTGTGATGCTGGTGTTCTTACTGACTGACTGGTTGCTAATACCATTGTCAAGGTCTGGATAATCTCGTTAGGTGTTTCATTGTGTGTGTCTATGTCTTCCAGTTGGTCTTACTCCATCAGTCCTGACAAATCCATTCTTTCCGCCTCACATTCACCTCTCTCTAAAGTGACTGTGCCTCTCGGTGTGTTCTCCTGTCACGCAGAGCCGCAGTCCACGACATTCCCAGTCCACCCAGTCTGGGCTTGCCGACCAGGCTGCCAAGCTTTCCTTTGCCTCCGCTGAATCCTTGGAGACCATGTCAGAAGCAGACATTCCAATCGGGTTCAACCGGATGAACCGATTTCGCCAGAGCCTGCCGCTGTCCCGCTCTGCCAGCCAGAATAAGCTACGGTCTCCAGGTACAGATTTGAAACACTCCGGGAAGGCTCTGCTGCAACATGCTGGTTGGACTCAAGACAGATTTGCAGCTTCCTCTTTGCTGCGTGCGGCCAGCGATGTGACCCACGGTGCTGATAGCGAGTGGAGGGAAATTACGAGTTATATATAGAACATAACTTTCTGAAATGTAACATATGATTTCTGCTTTTTTTACTGCAGGAAAAATGCATTTTCATAATTGTGATTGAAATATTTGCAGCAGTTTTAAGAGCCAAGAGCTGAGCTTACTAAAATCAGGACGGACTAAGCCAACAAGCTATTAATATTGGCCAAGTGAGTTTTAATTTGGCTGAGGGTTAATCCTGCAGGACTGAGAATGTTTTTTGCATGCAAGTGCAAGAGTAAACAACGCAGGACAGGTTTGGAACAAAGGGACATTTGGAGTATAGAGAGGATTAGTGCAAAGCTGGTGCAGACTCACAGAGCAAGGTGTGGGCAAACTGAATAGCAAGTTGAAACAGAATAGCATACCTGCCTATCTTCCCTGTCTCTACACTAACCACTGTTTTTTTTCTTCTCTCTCCAACATGTCTGCAGTACCTCACATATCTTTCCCCACTTTTAATTATTGGTCTGTGTTTGCCTTGTTTGTTCTTTTTTGTTTGTCCCATGGTGTATGAAGATGAATTTGCAGGTTAGTCAGGCTTCAGACACATCTCACTCTATGAAATAAAATGGTGACT
The DNA here is from genome assembly GCA_036024015.1 of Craterocephalus amniculus. Taxonomy (NCBI): domain Eukaryota; kingdom Metazoa; phylum Chordata; class Actinopteri; order Atheriniformes; family Atherinidae; genus Craterocephalus; species Craterocephalus amniculus. The sequence goes on from JAVQJG010167261.1 coordinate 26,365, forward strand.
CTAGTTTTCTATGGAGCTCAATTATTCCTGAGTTGTTTAGTACCAGTTGTTGCCATTTAGGCAGGATTTTTATTTTAATGAGTTGCTGAACAGATCAATCTGTGCATGCATCTAGACAACTTACAAGTGGAAGCTTAAGGATTTTCTGTTTCTGTGATTATTCATGCAGAAATCTGATGATGGAAGACACTATCTAGATCTTGTTTACTAAGACGGAGTACATTTGGATCTTAACTTATACAAGATTTGCCATTATTTTGCTTGTTATTTTTCCATCCACTAAAGCCAAAAGCTTCTGATTCAACCGCCTCTCTCTTACCGCTCTCTTCTAGGCGTGCTGTTCCTACAGTATGGAGACGAGACACGACGGGTGCACATCACCCACGAGCTGAGCAGCCTGGACACGCTGCACGCTCTCATCGTGCACATGTTCCCTCAGAAGTTGACAGCGGGTATGCTGAAGTCACCCAATACGGCCATCTTGATCAAGGACGAGGCCCGCAATGTTTTCTACGAGCTGGAGGACGTCCGGGACATTCAGGACCGCAGCATCATCAAGATTTACCGCAAAGAGCCCATTTATGCTTCTTATCCTGCTGCGGCACACCTGGCTAACGGAGACCTGAGGGTAAGCAGAGGGAGCCGGGAGTTAAAGAAGTGGCAAACTGGCTTACTGTTGTCTGATCTCTTGCATGTCTGATGTTTAACATCTAAGCCATCAGTGAGATCTGTTACATTGTACAGGAGAAGAGATGTTCTTCTTGTGCAAGTAGTTGTATATATTTTGGTAGTACTAACTCTGACAGGCTATTACAGTGTATTGGGGTTATTAATTTAACAGGTATTCCCAGTGGAAATGTATTTTTTATCTCCAACTAGGCCATCTGTTGCTGCGCAGACACTAGAGAACTATGTTCCTCCATAAAATGAGCACATTTTAACATTCAAAGTTATTTCTGCTTCAGTAAAGATCAAAGAAGCCTGAGGGAGATCTTCTTTTTTTTAAATTATTTGACACAAAACCCTGCTTACCATGTACGTTATTCACACAAACAGAGAGTACAACCTCCATTAACCATGCAAAGCAGGCAGTGAAAGTCATTGTGCTTGTGCACATTCTGTGTGCATGTACTGTGTTTGTGCATGTTTGCATGTTTATTTGTGTTTCCACCTGCGTGTGCAAGAAGCTGAAACTGGAAATGGGGGGAAGAAATAGCCAGGCACCCTGGAGAACCGTATCTCCATTTTAATGCATGCTCAGGCTCCCTTTGATATCAGAAAATAAAGACACGATCAAGTGTGAGATGCGCTATCTGTTTCCTTTTTGAAGAACTGTTGGAGACCGCACTCAGGTTGAATATTAACAAGTGTCTTACCGTTTATTTGCTCCTGTGAGTGTTGTGTATGCACTCTCCTGAGGAGCAACTAAAGGTCTTAGACATGATTTTATCTGTTTCTGATCGTTTTCATTGTTTCAATGTCCCTGGGAATGAAATTAAATGTTCTTTATGCATCATATTGTTAGCCTGAATGCTGAGAAGAGAATGAAAAATTAAAAATGACACAGATAAGTCAGATATCTGGTATAGCCTCATTTTAAAGAATTTGAAAGCTTCAAAAGCGACAACAATCACGACAGGAGTTATTTCACAGCAGGAAAACAGAAGCAGAGATGGATGGAAAAAAAGCAGCAGTGCAGGTTTCATCATCTACAAAGACAGAATCTAATGATGACACGGTACACACTGTTAGAAAGATGACTACATTTTTCTTGTGGATTTTGCCTTCACTCTGCCATTGATAATTCCTTCTATACTGATGTGTACTGAATTAGTCATGTGACCCCTGCTGAAAGCATTGCAATTCTCCATCTTTGTTTTTACATAATAATGATAATAACAACAATAATTTATAATAATAGTAATAATAATTAACATCATGATAAAAACTGAAAAACTGCATATTTTAGATTAACTTTTCCAATTAAACTTTTATTTTGTCTTGATAAAATTCATCAGCCTCATTTGACGCATGCAGGCTGAAGCCACCTGCTCAGTATCTGTAGGACCATGTGCAGCTCACACATGGGAAATGCAGCACTCTCATCCATAGGTCTCCATGGTAACACTCATCCCTGCTTCCTCATTTCAGAGGGAAATGGTGTATTCCTCCCGTGAATCCTCCCCAACTCGCCGCCTCAACACCCTTCCGTCCTCATCTGCCTCGGCGTCTTCTGGCTCTCCATCCCGCTCTCGCCTCTCCTACAGCGGGGGCCGCCCTCCCTCCTTCTCTGGTTCCCACCCTCAGCATGAGCAGCCGAGACATCCCCAGCATCCTTCGGCTGCCCATGTGGCCAACGCGGGTCTGTCTCCTTCAACCAGTGCCATACTGGAGCGCCGTGATGTCAAACCTGACGAAGAAGTTTCTGCAAAAAACAAGGCGCTGATGAAGAGCGAGGGGCTGTATGCGGACCCGTACAGCCTGATGCACGAGGGCCGCCTCAGCATCGCCTCCACCCAGTCATTAGCTGCCATTGGAGACCCCTTCAGCTTCCCCGTTACCACTGGTCTGTATCGCCGCGGCTCTGTACGTTCCCTCAGCACCTACTCCGCCGCTGCTCTTCAAGGGGATCTGGAGGACTCCTTCTACAAGCCGGGAGGTTCTTTGTACTCTGACACTTACTCCTCTGCCACCTTAGGCATGGGTTTTCGCATGCCACCCTCATCCCCACAAAAAATCCCTGACATGCAGCTGAGGGACAGGGACTCGTACTCCAGCATGCCCAGGGCCTCTCCTGTCAGGCAGAGTTTCCGCAAAGACTCTGCCTCCTCTGTGTTTGTAGAGAGCCCAAAGTCCCGACCGAGCTCCGGTTCGGATCCTCTATGTCTCACAGCTGGACCCGGGGAGGGCAGCAGGGCTGGTTTTGGCTCATTATCTGGACAAGACGCAGAAACAAGCAGGTCAGTATTAGTCTGTATTTGATTTCTTAAACAGTGTATTGATTTTTTTCCTGTTTATTAGAGGATTTAATATTTTCTTGTGTAATACACGTATTTGCAGGGATCATCGCATGGAGCGTATGGAGGCCATGGAGAAGCAGATAGCCAGCCTGACCGGTTTGGTCCAGAGTGTGTTGACCAGAGCGCCAGACAGTGACAGCACGTAAGACCCTCCATTACTCCCTATTAACCCTCTAAAAGTCACAAATTCAGCTTCAGCTCAGACACTCAGGCAGCATTATTGACAGGACCAGCAGCGGACTATTATGGGATCCATTATCAGCTCCATGGCAGTGAAGTGGTGCACTAGCTTCTGCAAGCACAGCACAAGTACAGAGCACTAAACATCAGCTGCAGGCCACGCTGTTATTGATCTATTCTGATAGATGTGTAAAATAGCTTTGCAGCGGAGTTTCAGCTCCTTACATTCATTATCTTCTCTCATAAACATAGCAGCCGTTCATTAGATAATAGTTAACTTATGTAAGAAGTATCTGCTAGTGATGCTGCTAGCGTTAGCACTGTAATTGCCTTGCCCTGTGGCCGTTGATCCTCAGATGCGGCCTACTGCGTCTCTGCATGATGGCGGGCTGCCCTCCAGACCAAGGGACGGAGTTTTCACGGCCATTACCTTTCTCTTCCAGCGAGAAGACTGAAACCAACAGTGACGGCTCCGCTACAGGAAGTGAGTACTGCGGAGTAATTGAGACCTGCGTTCTGAAGCGTTACTAACACTGCTGTCCCTGTTATGATCCCCGTGCTGTTTGGAAACACTTTAACCATTTCGTTTTCCTGCCAGCACCACACCAGAATCCTAATAACCAAGCAAGGATAGTGATCTCCCGGTGAAACCTTTGCTGTTTGGAGTGAAGCTTCACCATACATATTTTTTTCTGTACACCACTCGTTCCATTATCAATACAATAACCAATTAATTCTCAATCCAACGTCTGACTAAAGTATTGCGGCTGCATTGGAAATTACATGGTGGCCTTCTTTTTAATGAGCTAAATTAAGCGCATAGTAGAATATGATGCCACAGCCACTAGCCAAACACCTGCCTTCGTTTACAAATTATTACAAGCTTTGTCACTCTGAATAAGGAGATGTTCGGGTTTTGAAAGCATACTTAAATAATATAAACCTTATTATGCTTCCAGTCTGAAATGGACTTTACTAAACGGGAGAATGTAGCAGACCAAAGCACCCTGAAAAATTTGCTTAAGTAAGATAAATTTGTAAACATCAGCCCAAATCCCCAAAAGATGCTAAAAAATAAGATTTCTTCCTCCGTTATCTGTTCTCCCTCGGTTTCTATGTCACTATCCTACTTGTCCTTCAGTCACTGAAATTATTCCAAGGCACATTCACCATGAAAAAAATGAAGGTTGAAAGAATGATCAGGGGTTTCCAGGAATGGTAAAATGACTTGGAAACACATTTATAGATTTTAATATCATTGAGGCACAAATCGTGAAAGCTGGGGAAAATCTCGTGTAGACAACATCAGCATAGTTCCTAACAGAACGGTGAAAGGTGTGAAATAAACAAGCGTACAGGTTTATAAACAATCTTCTGGGTGAGGTAATAAAACAGGCAGCTTTGAAGCAGTTGGAAGGTTTCCTTTTTTATTCTTTGTTTTGTTAACTGCAGCTTGGATGAATCCTGTTTCTAAACCTTTTTTCCTTTGCTGTCCATTATTTTGTGGCACAGGTTAGACACGAACTAACCCTTTTTTTGGCCAGACCTTCATAGGATCAAACAAAAAAAAAGAAAATCAGCTGCTTTTGGACCTTTCTCACATATTGGTACACTGCCAAAGGATGAAGGCATCGTCATGATTACTGTCTCTGCTGCATTCTATAGAAATTTTCTTCAGCATCATCCCTCTGGTGTACAAACTTTGCAGACTTTCCTTTCCTCCTCTGTTTCTCTGTTAATTTCCTGGTAACCGGCTCACTCTTTCTATATATTCCAGCTGGACGGCTGAAGCAGAAAGGTAGTTGTTATCTACTACTCTATCACCCTTTTGATTTCTCCCGTCAGACATCTCCCATGGCTCTCTGCCCTCCTGTATGGGTGTGTGGTGTTGCTGGGCATCTGGCAGTGTCTGTTCTCATGTTTTCCTCTTGGCTGGTTTCCCAGAGAGCGGACTCCTCTCCTTTTGTCTCTGTTCCTAATCCTCGAATTTCTGCTTGGTTATTGCTTTTGGAATTTCCAAAGTTTGTGACACACTGGACACTCCCTTGTGAGTGTGTATGTGTGGTCCAAATAAATAGCGGGTTAATATCCATACTCACAAAGCCCTGTGTTCGGAAAAGAGCATTGTTATCCCTTTGTCTCTCAACTGAATGGAGCAATTATGGGTTACTAATAGCATGAGCTGGCATTTCTCCCAGTACGTAACAAGAGTTTTGTGAATATGGTGCTTTTATTTTGCCTTTCCACACTGGGTACCGTGTGTTTTATGTTTGTGCTCGGATTTTCTATACATGTATATGTCTTCCTGCCTTTATGCTGAGAGCGTGTGCTGTTACTGTTTTGTACTTTTTGTTTCCCTATGACCCTCAATGTCCTGCTCTGTGATTGGCAGCTAATACACCGTTGGCGCCTCTTGCTCTGATGCCACCGCCCCCCTCCAACACAACCCCGGTGAACGGTGTCGGTCGCCTACAGATGAAGCTGCATCTGCACGGTCTGCAGCAAAATGCCACGGACCTCCGCAAACAGCTCTCTCAGCTGCGCAAGATGCAGGTATCCATACCAAAAAGCCATTAAAACATCTTATATTATAATTTCTCATCTTTTGCTCAAAGTTTAGAGTTGTGAATAAGGATGTAACGATTCACTCAAGCCATGACTCGATTCGATTCTCGATTTTAAGTTCTCGATTTCTTTTCTTTTTCTTCCAACACAATTAATTTTAGTTATTTTATGACGAAATGATTTGGCTTTTTCTTATGTTTGCCTTTTTCACCCTTGTTTGAAACTGCAAACTTCTATTGCCTGTTGTATTAACAAAACTTAACACTGAACAAATGATTACTATAGATATGGAAATGATCGCAAATCTTTTTGGGAACAAAAGAAGTTTTTTGTTTGAACGTCATCTGCATTAATTTATTGCATGCGAATTGATTTTCCTTTTTTTTACATCGATTGCCATTTAAACCAGTTTGAATCAATTTTATTAACCTGCAAATAGCAGGTTGTGACGGCAAGAGCTTCACGAGTCTTAATCTATGCAACTATTACAGATGTTTTCATGAATCGTTGCATAATTCTTTGTGGTGTTTGCGCCTTTGGGAAAAACATTTTATCTTATGTTTATTACATAAAGTGAAAAAGAAAGGCCCCATTTACATTTCTGTTTTATGGAAATGTAACTAAAAAAAAGAGATCCCAATCTGACAAATCGGCTTTCAAAAAGACATGGAAACATGTTAAGCTTTACTTGTGGTGCTCAAAATATTTAAACAAAATGACAAAAAGTAAATCAGCATAATTTCTCTCCCAAGCGTCGTGGTGACTGCATTATTCAGTCCTGTGAACGTCTCTTATGAACAACTCGGTGGATTATGCAGAAAAAGCGGGGCTCTGTCTGTGTTTAAGATGAACTCAGGCGATATGCTGTAATGAAGTGACACTTTTCTGATTCCTACGATGGATTCTCTTCATTAATTCCACTTCCCTTTTGGCACACCTGGAGAGCATGCATCATGTGCAAGTCAAGAAGCCTCATAGCGTTTTGTACTTGGGGGGTTTACGTTTGCACAGATCCACAGATTGTGTGCAAAAAGCATCCCAAACATCAGTATTGTGCAGCATCTGCTATTCTACGCTACTGTATATGGTATTTCAATAATATGGAGCATACAGGAGCAGCAGCTTTGATGCTTATTTGATGTTAACTTCAATACGGCACCTATGGTAAATAACACCTGCAGAGAGCTGTGCTGTGTGACACATTGAGGTCATTTTGTCTCTTGAGAACTAATAATGGAACGGGGAGATAAAAGCAAGGTTCACACCTTGCACTAGTCCACAGAGACACAAATTGTCAGCGGATGCAGAATCATAAGTGAGGAAGAGTTAATGAATCTGTAGATGAGGTCCTTATGTATTTCATCCATCTCTGATTCAAGTGCTGCCGTCGCTACTGCGGGAAGAAACAAGAGGAGATGATGAGATAAACGCTTTCGGTTGCACTGGAGTGCAGCTTCTCACAGAGGAAATGAAGAGTAATGGGAGATGGAGATGATGAGTACGCAGCGCTGGCATTTGTTCCATAACAACAGGCACAAGGGTTTCTCAAACTAGGTAGGAGAGCCAAACAGCCGTAGCTGCGGTTTTACCCAGTGAGGACGGCTTACTGCTTACATGTCTGCCAACCTGAATGTGACCTCCGCACCTGGGCTACTAGCGTTGCCCATGGTGATGGCCTTCTGCTTCAATTTTACATGTGGCTCATGAATTATATAAGGTGAAGGAAGGGAGGCAGAGGGAGACGAGGACCTCAATCTCAGTAAAAGAAGCACTTCTTTGGATTTGCTTCATATTTTTCCCCCAAATTGTCACCATACTCCTGCATCTGTTGGCAGCAGTCTATAATTAGAAATACATTCAAACTTTGGATGTCAGTGGTATTGTTGTTGTTTCTGAGAACATAAGGCTGATGAATTATTAATTTTTCCAGCTTAGCAGGTGATTTCATCCTGGGGAGTTGTATTACATGCAGTAACCTGTTGAATATTCCATTCATAACCCTGACAGGGAGCTCAGTTCACGCTCATGTGCTCCTGTCATGGACAACCTTCAGTTTCCTCAGGGAAACCCAGCTTGATGTTTGTCTGTGTATATTAGCATGTGCATAAAATAACTCTCCAGAGACCCCCGCAGAGCGAATGCGCGGCTGCTTCCTGCAGCTCTTTGAGGAACATGCAAGCGTATGATAACTGGGATGGAGCACATTTTCTTTTCACATTAAAAGGCAGGTAGAAGAACGGGATTAAAAAGGGAAGCCATGACCTGAGCTCCAAATGACTGGGGCAAAACAAAGTGTGAACAAGATATTATCAGCTAACATCAATACATTATTTACAACGTTAGAGCTGCATTATTTTCTGTAACGTTGTAACTGGGTGTGCGTGTGTGTGTGTGTAGTTAGAGAACCAGGATTCAGTCCGAACCCTACTCAGACGGACGGAGGCGGAGCTGAATGTGCGCGTGGCTGACGCCGTGAGGAAACAGGAAGATCCCCTGCAGAGACAGCGCCTCCTTGTGGAGGAGGAAAGGCTCAAGTACCTGAATGAGGAGGAGCTCATCATCCAGCAGCTCCAGTCAGTCCGAGTTTATTTCTGTGGCAGGAACATGCACAAATCTATAAACTAGTAAAAAGTCCTATTTTATCCATTAATAAATCAATAACAAAAGTAAATAAGAACCTGTTTGTAAAGGTGTTTGCTGTCCCTTAAATTGAGGTGGTTTGAACAGACTTTTTCTAGTTTCCTCAGAAATAATAAAGTTCATATCTCTTCCACAGCTCATGGGGTGACACAGCGATAGGAAGAAATTGTAACTGTAATTAAGACCAGCACTGAGCAAGATGCTTATTAAGATCTGAGGAATGTGGCTGTCCAGTAGCTAATTACAGTGACAGCAAAAACGAAAGCAGAGAGCTACCTTGAGATTTAATAATCAGATAATTTGCTTCAGCTTAATTTGTGGACATTTTCCCTGTGATAATAATTCCTGGATGTCTCAGTTCAGGGAAAAGGAAGTCCTGAATCTCACTCTGAGCAGCATTCACATGTCAGGATAATTGGTTGAACTCTGGATGATCTTTGCTAATCGTTGATTGTTACTCTGCCTGGCAATGGCCAGCAAACACTTTTTAGTCATCATGTAACTCCAGGCAGGCTATTTAGCATAAGTCTGGTCAGACTAGCCATTCTCTCAACATGAGAGCTTTCCAAAACTGATGTAATGTTTTGTTTTTTTCCCACTCATTTTCTGTAAGAACTTTTACACCACATACTCCTTCAGTTCAGCTGTCCAGAACTTTTAATCTAGCTGCCAATTGACTGAGAGACATGCATTGGCAAATAAAAGAAAAAAAAAGTCACTTAAACTTGAGACACATAATTCTGAGATAAATGTTCAGTCAAATTTAAAGAGTTGCTGACGACTCGCTGGTGCTTAGCCTTCTGTCTGTTCCATCTCAGCGACCTGGAGAAGTCAGTGGAGGAGATCCAGAAGGAGTCGTCTGTCAACCACAAGCTGGTGACGGTGCAAGAGCTGGAGGAGAAGGCCACCGTTCTGAGAAAGCTGGGAGAAACACTCACTGAGCTGAAGAGTGAGTCATGCTGGCACATCTTGCATTCTGTGCATGGCACCAGACAGAAAACAGTCGTTTACTCTGGTAGACAGTTTATTATGCACTAATTACTCACCGAGGCACTGATTATCTTTTATCTTTCACTCACCCACTGCCAGTCTGCAACGATTAATCAGCCTCGGACTGCTCATTGCTCAAATGAACTCTCTGGCCATGCTGTGGCTTATTGTGGTGCTGTGGTTGTTTGCTGCGTTACTCCCCTGCAGATCAGTTCCCAGGCCTGCAGAGTAAGATGCGGGTGGTGCTGAGAGTGGAGGTGGAAGCCGTCAAATTCCTTAAAGAAGAGCCACACAGACTTGATGCCCTGTTAAAACGCTGCAAGACCATAACCGACACCCTCGCCACGTTGCGCAAGTATGTACCAGTTCTGATGGTGGACACCCCCAGTACGTCTGTGGCTACTTTAGAGGTTGCTGTCTTCACTCTGAGGTTGAAAGGTGTCAGCAATCTTTCAACTCCTGATAAACAAGTATTTGTTCAATAAATCATGTTGCTTTTAGCTGTAGCTGAAAGGAAAGCGTATTAATTTGCAATCAGTTGGAGGTTTCGGCGTTTTCACCCGTCTTTGTTTGGATGTCAGCAGAATTTTCACGAAATATAGCAGACAGACGAACCTTGGACCAAGAAAATAATGATTAGAATCGGTTGATTATGCTCAGAGATCTTGTTCATTTTTGAGTTTTTTTTGGCAGAGCTCTCCAACAATCAGAGGTAAAGTTATGATCCGAAATCGCAGTGTGAGGTGAAATAGAAGCTCTTCAGTATTCGTTCAGGCAGCTACTGCTACTGAAGCCCTTTTCAATCACATGAATAAAAACCTTTTTTCTGTTTTGGAGAGTGGAAAATGTGCTTTTCAGTGCTACTAATCAACCTTGTGCCCAAAAAGCATCATCAGACTTTTCATCTTTGTGTGAAACAAGAACTGAAACAATTTATTCTGTAAAGATGGAGATTTTTTTGCTCTTTTGTGACATTACTGGAATCCACTGAAATATGTAAAACTCAAGTGTGTAACATCATCCTGTGTTGGTTCATGACATAGTCTTCCATGTCTTGCCAGACAAGCAAATGACGGAGTTTGGAAGAAGCAAGATGATTTCTCGAATCCTTCATCAAAGCACAACGATGACTTGCGCAAGTTGTCAGACTTTAACATTCCCACCAGCCCACCACTTACCATAAATGACCTTGGTGGAGGTAACAGTCTCTCTAACTGGAGCCCCCACTCCAGCCTCAGCCGTGGTCTCGGGAATCCGTCCGGCACTCATAAAGATAATCATCCACCTGTTCCTCACAAAGGGAAAGCCCTTGAGGAGCTGGAGCGCCGTTCTGTGGCTGACAAAGCTTCATCAATGGAAGTGCGATTGGTAGGACAAATTTTTTCTTTCTTTTTTAGTTTCAAAACTTTTTGCATTCCCTTCATAACACATTTAAATAAGTAAGGCAACACCACACTTGTTTAAGTAAAATATTTTGACCCTCTCTTGCCCTTGCAGGCAGCAGAGCGGGACTGGGAGGAGAAGCGAGCCAGTCTTACCCAGTACAGTGCCCAGGACATCAACCGGCTGCTGGAGGAAACCCAGGCTGAGCTCATGAAGGCCATTCCAGACCTGGACTTTGCTGCCAAGCAGATCAAGCCTTCCTCCAACACACCTTCCACCCAGACAACACCCCAAAGTGGGACAGCAAACCCAGAGCACCGCACCAGCAAGCCTCAGCACAAGCTCTCTGCAAAGGAGGGGGGTTCTAGGCGAGGTTCTGGTAGGATGAAGTGCAGTGAACCAGAATCTCTCTGTATTATATTTTTAAATGAAAGACTTTTTTATCTTGTCCCAATCCTTCTCCAGATGAGCTGACAGTACCCCGGTATCGCACGGAGAAGCCCTCCAAGTCTCCTCCACCTCCTCCGCCCAGACGCAGTTTCCCATCCTCCCCGGGCCTGACCACACGCAGTGGAGAGACACTAGTTGCCGGAAAAAGCATAAAGGTAGCACATCTGCAGTATCCTCTATTATAATTACAGACATTTTACTGACAGACAGACCTTTGGCTCCTTTTGTGTATTTATGCAAATTTTATGTATTTAGAAATCGGAATCTGAAGAGGCTGAGCTTCAAAAGCCTCATTTAAAATTGAGAAGGACTGTGTCCGAAAACCCCCGTCCTGCATCCACACCCCCAACGCTGGCCTCTGGAGAGAAGGAAGAAGGAGAGGTGGAGAAAATTGCAGCTGAATTGGAGGTAAAAGAAAATGGATTGCTCTATGTCTTTAGCCAATGAGGAAGCTCCTTGTTTTATTTACTATGTCCCTAAACTGCCCCTGGATTCCTGCAGCATACATACACATAGGGTGCATGCAGATATGTGCAACATTATCATCACCACATGTTCAAGCAGCAGGAGCCATATGTCCTCCTGCCTCTGGCAATGGAAAAGCCCAAAGATCACAAACTGCTCAGTGGCACACATCATCACCCAGGGCTCACAGATCAGCGCCAGGCAGATGGACCCTGATAGCTGCTTGTGCTGTGTCAGAAACCGGATGGAATAAAGAGTCTGATGACTGATTTTGATTATTCAGTGACTTGTATTTTCAATCTCCTTTTTAAACCTCCGTTCTTCCGTCCCCAGCTCTTTGAGAGAGCCCCGCTCAGGCTGTCTCGGCCCCTTTCCCTTTTCCTGCCTGTAAGCCCATGCAGCAGGAAAAGCGAACCCTCCTCCAGACTGGACCCGTGGCCTCCTGAGGCCTCAGGTACAACAGAGGTAACGCTCTGGCTGACCCTGAGCAATGTGGATTGCTGCCCTGTTAAGTTTACCTCTGTTCTTTCTAACCTTCCAACCACTCACAGAAAACACCCACTACCACTCAGCGATTAGCCACATCCACTCCAGCACTCCTCGTTTCTAAGTGTCCCTACAACTGCAAATCTGCTTTTGTTTATGTGCATGGGGTGTTAAAGCAGCAGGAAAATATGCAGAGCACATCAAAGCCAAGTTGAATTTTCACTCAAGCCTGATTGTAAACAGAGAACATAACTCCCATATGCTTCATAAAATTACAATAAATTGAAGTTACATTAATAAATCCTTGTCAAATAGTATTAAAATTAACCTCTGCATCACTAATTATGATTTTTTCCGGCTAAAAATTTGCCTACTTACATGCACAACACTAAAGATGAAAAATTAGGAGCTAGAGTTTTGTGGCAGTTTGATGAATGTGAGATAAGAATGTGAGATCATTTTTTTCTATTTCAGCAAAACACACACAGAATCTGTAGACAAGGGGTGAGAAGCAGTCACATTTTTTTCAGCCAGCATTTGCATTTATTCTTTTTCTGTCCAGATTCACTCAAAGCCCAGAAATGGGTCTGAGAGTTTTTCATCAAATGATAGCTGTTGGCTTTGATTTGGTCTTCGCTAAAACTAGAGAACAGTGTTTGGTTTTCTGCGTCAATGCTAGACTTCCAGTGAGAAGAGAAACATTTCTAAAGAGAAGATCACAAGGGAATTAATCTCAGGCTTTAGTTAGCTCCTATATGTAAGGGAGACAAAAATATTTTTTTTGCATCTGCGAGTGGGGTTTAGGTATGTCAAGAGATGATATGGCAGCTCTGACGAATTGATTCTCATTGCTGATGATAGTGTTTTATTCATCTGACTGGTCCATTCATGATAGGGTTAGGGTTAGGTGAAAGATCCCTGTTCCAGTCCAGCTGTCAAGTATCCTGCACACAGTTCCTGCTGAGGAGTTCTCAGACACTTGTAGGGTTTGGGTCAGGTTACAACTTGTTCCTAATTTTGCCTAACTGTGTTTCAGCATATTACATATAGAAAGCTATGAGACCCTGCGTACAACTAAAGGGAGGGAGCACCAAAACATTTAGAGAATAAAAGACCAATTTACTTTGAATAGTTGGGTTTCTGTGAGCACTGATCATCCTTTGCATGTGACTGGTACACTATTGATACACACCTTTATGCAAATGCTGTGAGGTACTCTATAACTTGAAGTGTTTTGTGTAGTGGATTGTTGCAGTGTTTTGTCAAGATCTAAAAGGTTCAAGCCTGTAGAATATCTCAAAGCTATAAAGAAAATATTATTGACACATTTATATTGATAACATTACTTTTCCTAAGTTGTGTTTGGCTTTGTTTCCATTATTCTGAAGTGTGTAAAGTTTGTGCCATCACTGTGTTACATCTATAACCAAATTTGTGTTTATATTTACTCCTAAAGTGCTTTCTCCACTCGTAGGCAAGGCACTTGTCTCCTGTCCGTCACATCGTGTTGACAGAGTGTTTACCGGCTTCACCCTCAAGCCTGGAGGATCCTGTCAGAGATTTAGAAAATGACCATACAGAGGAGACTCCAACACAAGACCGGACTGACCATGACAAGGCCCTCAAGACCTCTATTTCAAGGGAAAGACACTCAGAAGGAAGCAAATCTCTTCCTCAGCAAGAGTTGTGCTTTTTAAATAGGGAATTCAAACAGGAAGTCGCTCTGCTTTTGACAGAATTTGAGATGAGGGTAGTGTCTCCTAGTGAGGCCCGGGAACTCATGACTGCGGGGAAAATTCTGCAGACTTTAACTGTCTCACCACAGACTAAAAAAGTCTCTGAAGCTGAGCTGAGGGAACGGCCTGTCCTCGTGCTCTTTTGGAAAGAAAAGACTGCCACAGAAGCCTACAAACTGCTGTACTCTCTCCTGGATTGGGCCAAACCAGTTCCCACACCCAGAATAAAATCCTCCCCCCTGCCAGTCCAGCACAGCTCTCTGATGGAGGCTCTGAGGAGAGGGATAGAGACGGGGGAAAGCAAGCTTACATTTAAGCACACCACAGGCATTAAGATACAGCCGAGCACTAATGACAGCTCGGTGGACAGCTTAACCAGTCGGAGAAGAGCATCGCAAGATGTCCGACTCAGTGCCTATAAGAGGCTGGACAGCTTGGAGGAAACTATCAGAGAGCTGGAGAACACATTAATAGAGATCAGTGGGCATCCCACTGCTGAGCTGCTCTACACTGAAACAACCAGCAGAAGTTCTCCTGCACAGGGAACCGGAGGTCTGACCTCGGAGACCAAGAAGCCGACGGTCCCACCCAAGCCATCGTCTTTCTGCTCAGGATCAATACAGGTTCATTGCAGACTCATGCTGTGCAGATTCCTGCTCTGAAGCAGATGCTCTTTTTTCCTCCTCCGCTTCTTCTGTGCAGATGACTAGTGGAATCTCTTTCCCAGCCTCTGATGTCTGCTCCCTGATTGAATCAACACCTAATTGTATTTGAAACTGAAAATATGATCAAGAGGACAGACAACAGACTTCCTGCCTACCTGTCTGTTCTGTGCTTCGTGCTGGTCCTGAGTCGTTAATTGTTTGGTTATTGATCTTCTCTGACATCTGCTCTGTTTGCGAATTTTGCTAATTGCATATCACGTAAGATAAATGCATAGATCATGCAAATGATCCAATTTTCTTCTGATTTTCTCCTCATTGTCAGTTCTCTTAAGTTTTTCCTTCTAATCTTGCCTTGCTTTCAAATCAGCTCTCTCTGATGTAAAGCTTTAAACAATTTTTATTTTGTTGAATTTAAAATGAATTTAAGATCGTTTTCTGCATAGTACTAAATTAAGTCCATGTAAGATGATATACTGTTTATCAGAATTATTGTTAAAGTACTTGGTCAAGTTCAGGTAACAATGAATGGTAAAATACAGTGAAAGTATTTAGCATTCAGAGCCTTGGCAAGAACAGGAATCTTTCTCTTTAATCCACTTCTTTTGAATATATTTAACAACCATCCATTGAATATTTGATTTCCAGATATTGCAATTAGCCTTCACATCCAGTATAAATGCATAAAATCTAAATAAGTAATTATCAAAAGGCTTAGAGCATTTAGGCATCAGCTGTCTCACCAACAAAGTGTTTTGACAGCTTGTGCAGAATTCCCCGGTGCTGTGAATGTATCCTCGTACTCAGGGCCAGGCTGAAATGCTTGACAGTCACACTGTCATGGTGAGATTCAGCCCTCTGATGTTGAGCTCGGGAGCATTCTCGTGGGCACGGCTAAGGATTACAAAGTCTTCACACATTATTTCATCACTCCAACTTCAGCTTCGTTGAACATTCCAACATGACCCTTCTTCTTGCTCTTGTCAAACGTTAGCTCCTCACTATATTCACAGACCAGAGGACTGTTTTCAGTTCCAATTAAATTTCAGTTTTTAAAGAAAACATTTCAGTAGAGGTGACTATTACGCCATCAATCTTTAAATTCACTATGTTGTGTCTCTTCGAGATGCCGTTACAACATAAATATGGTGTTTTTCTCCTTTGACATAATGGAATAATTGGTTAATTATCTAGTCAATCTCACATTTTTCCTCTCTGCTACTGTCTCTTTATGAAGAGGAGGGACATCTGGGTGGAAAGCTGGCTGCATGTCTTTTTGTTTTTGTGCATATAAGAGAGCCAGTAGAGTAGCTTAGCATGAAGAACATTAAGCACAATGCCTCACAGATCCTGCTGCGAGGTTAGGCTACGCAACATCAGCTCTGATGCTGCATTTCTATATGCTGCTCTTTGTCATTTTCTCTTGATGGATGGTAAAATTCTATGAAGTGGATAGTTTAGTTTTATGGCAGCTACCAGCTCAGATCTTAAAAAGCTCATTGGTCTCAGGAGGAAGACTTGCACGCTGAAGTGGAACTCGGTACTGTGCTCGATCGGTCCACGTCAAGTGGAAACTCAAGATGCTGTAGAGTAGAACTGATGTATACCACTGCGTGCCACATATTTACTGTCTTCTCTCCTCTGCTGTCCTCTTCTTTTACTCCTCTCTCAGGGAGGAAATAATTCCAGTGTTGGTAAGATTGCCCACTCCTCAGCTGCCTCTAAACTGAAGCATCTGCAGCAGAACAGCACAGACAAGACTAAAAGTGGCAAGAAAGAGGACTTACTGAAGAGCCAGGGCCAGCAGCAGGTAGGATTTTAATGATCTTGCTAGGTGTGTTTTTCACTTCATTGACCATAGTCTTATTTTTTGTATTTGAAGAAGATTTGTGCAAAGTGGAGCCCAAAGTGGCTTTTGATTTAGGAAGCCCACCAAACCACCTCAACACCACCAATGCTCCAATTTTACTGTCGCTTAATCTTTTCATGCACTCCAAATGTAACACACCCATTCATTAGTATTATTTGTAGCTGGCTTCCATCATACCAGTGTTACATTGGCTCTCAATTTTAACTTTTAATTTAAAAAAATTGTCTAATGTGCACATTTAATGATGCACTCTGTGCATTTTGCCATTAAAACTAAGAGTTCTGGACCCAATTGATGCCACAGTGACATTTATGATGGGCATTTCAGGAGCCGATTAACAACATGACGTTGCAGCTGAGTTTTGCTTTCTGCATCCTGAATTAACTGTCGATAAGCTGCACTGAGAACATTGCAAAATCTTTTATAGTCTTTTAAATGCAGTGGGGTGTATGTATGTGGGGTAATAAATATGAAAGTAAGAGAAAGAATTAGCAGATATGACAAAGTTCATGTAGAGTTAAAAAGTCAACTTTACATTTCTTCTTAAAATTTGGAACATAAGTAAAAGTGTGCAAAAATGCAATCTTTCACTACAAAATTCATGAAAGCCTTAGCCAGGAAATTGTTAGTAGGCAGTTGTAATTAAAATGGTATAAACAACTTAAACAGGCTTTCATCGTTTTGTTGTTTGAACCGAGAATGCGTGCATCTCTTTATGCAACCCATTTGTCTTATACACCCATCTTGAACAAATACACCTTTTCCATCACTTTTCACTGTCAGTTTGTTCTCCCCACAGAACTACTGCACATCCTCTGCATGCTCCACCCCTCAGAGTGTCTGACTTTGTGTGTAATAGTAATGAGGTCAAGTTTCATTTGTCTGTTTCAGACAGACGACTGCAATGATTAATTGAATTTACAGCTCGGTGAGTTAATGATTAAAAAAGTTTTGATGCCAAGGTTGCATTATTTAGATCCTCTCATCTTAAGATCGTTGAATTGGATAGAAGGATTTTCTGCAGGCTCTGTCCAGCAGGAGGCGCATGGGTTACGGGTCAATTACCTGGGGAAATGTTTTTCTGTCTGAAAAATCTAAAGCTTGCCCATTAAAAGTTTGAAAATGTGTTTAGTGAACACATAAAATGTAAAAACTTAGGTTAAGAACTTGCTGAAAAACTTCTTTAAGCTCCTCTCTTATACATTTGTCCTCATATGCCTGGTAGCTGTTTTACAATTTAATTTGCTAGAATATAAAGTAGTGCTTTAAAGGTTAAGGGCTGGACACAAGGATGCTAGATGGCCTCCATAGGCAAAGAAATTGAACTGTTGAAGCATGTCGGTTGAGCAAAGCCAAAAGAAGATTTTTGTGCTGTGTCTGTGCACAAGGGGTGAAAAAGCTTAATGTCAGTGTAATTTGAAAAATAACAGAGGCAGTGAAGTGCAGCTAAACCTCTATAACCCACCGGCATTCGGAGTTAAAGTCAGTTTTAAAGATTAAATGAACGAGTTAGGCAGTGAGATTTGAAAGATGGGGAACTAATGAGGCTTTGGTCTTCTCAGACTCAGCAAAGATTGGGAAGAACCTCTGCGATGCCATGTAATAACCACCGCTCCAGTTGCCGGCAATCACCGATCATTTAATTTGAAGAGGTTATTTCATTTTCCCACCAATAAGTCGTTCACATTTCCTCTTCTTTATATCTCTCTTCCTCCTTTTTTCCGCTTTCTGTATGCTGCAATTTACCCGGGTTGCCCCCTTACTCCTTTTTACTCACCCTCTGTCAGTCTTGCTCATTCCCTGAGATTTTGAGGCTGAGTGGATGCCTACACTTGTGTAATGAAAGGAAAATTAATCCCATTATTTCAAAATGAAACTCACACGGCACAGTCAGTTTGTGCTTAAAATGTTCAAAACAGCCATTGTGAAAGGCTCTGGATGAAGTAAAGGATACTTCCTTAGAGGGACAGCAGATACTCAAAGCTAAGTGACGGCAGAGGAAGTTGGTGCTATATACTTTAGAGAGGGCAACATACTGCAACTACATGATGAAAAACAAAGAAATGGATGATATAAAGCTAGCTGTGGCTGTAAGTGTCTGACGGGTACTGTACTGTAGGTACAGGTGTTATTATACATAGGAAGTACAGAGAAAAATGGAGCTCTCTCCATTATTAAAGTCCTATATTTCAACCTGAAACTGTTCAGTGCTTAAACTGTGAAGATTTTTGAAATGTTGAACATGAAAACTGCTTAGAGCTACAAGTTTAGGCAAGGCAAGTTTATTTGTATAGCACATTTCATGTACATGACCATTCAAGGTGCTTAACATACAAACATTGGAAACATTACAGCAAGAAAGCAATAGAAAGAATTAAAAACAAAAATAAAATAACAAAATGAGTGAAAGAAATAAAATAAAACTAAATAATAAAACGCAAACTCTGCATGTTAAACACTAATTCTAAAAACTTTGACTTAATATATATGGGTCCCAAATTCAAGGTTCTACAAGGAAACATCTGTCAACTTTTACATCTGCACTTGAGAGTAAAATCAATTCCTTGTGGAACCTAAATATTAATCTTATGTTGAAAAAGTCTGAAATCCGAGGATATGTTTAACTCTCTCAAGAAGAAAACTCTGCTCAGCCTTTTGTTCTTCAAAACTTTTTCTTTCTTTGCGAAAGTTTCTTTGGGGGAAACAACCAAGATAATGGCAAACGCTTTCATATAATTTCCCAAATCTAGTGCTTTACATTGTACTGCTCCCATGGTTTGGGTTGACAAGACACTGGCTAAAAACTACATGAAGCCGTTTCATTTAACCCTAGTTTAACACTAGTTTAACACTTGTTTAACACTAGAAACATCTTTGCTGAAGAAAATTCAATGCAACAACAGAAGTTCTGTGAAACTTAGAATTAAACAATCTTGTTTTCAGTCAGATTTCCCCATGATAAATTAAAGATTTCAAACACTTAAAGCAATTATCAGTAGCTATTTGAGGAAAGGGAAGTTTTAAATAAACAAGAATCTCAACTTGCCTCATTAACTCACAGGGAACTGGGGATTGGCAAAACAAAAGGGCAAACAGATAATTACAGAACTTCATTCGCATTCATTCAGTGAAGTAAAATCCAAACCAATCAAACCTTTGTATTAAGAAATGTTTTAAAAGAAAACAAGTTTTTTTCCTGTAGAACTTATTTCTGGTCAGGGTTCCAAATTAACACCTAATGCAAGTCAAAATTCATTACAGGGATAGCGTGTAACTTTTAACCAGAACATCGGCCTAATGTGAGTAATAATGGATGATTTCTGGGGTCAATATACAGTGTTTGAGGCATGTTGAAGCTCCGCAGGCCGCAGCGGGCTGCTCTCTTCAGAAACAAGACACTGTAACTTTACAGGAGCAGATTGTCTCTCATGGGATCATGTGACATGCAGCGCTTTGCTTTACGGCTCCCCCCCTATAAACACAGAGGGCTCTGATTTGTGCTATTTTTTCCTCTTCCATTGAAAGTTTGTCACGGCTGAACGAAGTAACAAGGTTACAATGTCTGAGGCATTGATGTATTTCCTGTGGACTGATACAGGTTTACCTCCCATGGTGTCCAAAAGTTACACAGTAGCCCTTTAATATAGATGAACAGTTACTGACAGGCTACGTTGGTGAGTTAAATGAAGCAAACCATGACAGATAATTGTCTTCATCATCACTATTCCATGCACATACACATTGACTTGCTGCATACTTCAACATGCATGGTGCCATTTTGACATTACTGCCTGAACAAAGCGCCACTAAATGCGAAGTGAAATTCGAACAGCATATGCAGTGTCTAACAAAAACAAAAATGCGCTGGTCTTTGGATGGTGTAAAAAATAGGGGTGGTTTAAGGAAAAGAGAGGAAGTAGGCGAGATGAAGTGGAGAGAAAAATAGGAAATTTGACACAAAAAAGTGGTTTTGGTCAAATGTTAACCTCTTCTGTTCAATATTTACAGCTTTATAAAAACAACTTTTTAATATAAATAAATGAATTAAATGTCTTTATGCAGGACTGATGTGAGCTTCCAAACTGCTGCCATCCTTTGCATTTCATGCAATGACCTTCCCATGCTTCATTTACAAGAGGTGCACATTTTTCAAGCTGCGATGCGATCAAATGTTTAAAGAAAGAAGGCGATTGGCCAATAATGGTAATTCTCTAAAGGCAGACATGGTACAAGAAGGAGGGACATAAAGAGAGACACCCTCTCCAAGACTTGTACTTTGTTTTCACCCTCCTTCCAACCCATCTATGCTGGGCTCTGACCATGAAGAGTAAGTAACAATAAGCGAGTGGCCACATTTACATACACTTCACTCTGCAGCAAGTGGCTAGTTTAGTCTCCTTCAGTTCCACATTGAATAATTCCTCTATGCCTTACTCCCCCATTTCAATTTAAGTTAATTCTGTTTTTTCTGCACATGCTTGTTCCCTTGTCCTGTCGCCATGACGACCATACATGCAGTGCTGGCCGCCCAAAGCAAATGGACTCAAACCAGGTCTGTTCACGTTCAAGTGAAGCAGTATTCTAGAGACTAGAAGTTGCTTCAAAAGTAGAAATCAAATCAAGCAAAAATGGTTCTTTTGATGTCATTTTTCCATGTTGATGTCTAAAAGAAAATAAGCAGGAAGCAGTTTGTTTTCTAAGACGCAAACTCCGAATCATTATTTCCACGTAAACCTGAAGGATAATATTTTCATTCTGAATCGGTTAATTCCGAATAAATATTCACAAATTATAAACAAAACATGTAACCATAGCCAGTGTGGTGAGCGAAATGCAATGCAAATCTGATGTACACATATTTGAGGCTGAAATGGAGAAAAATCCCAGGCAATCTTGGAATTCTGTCCAACCAGATTTTATTCCTCTTTTACAGCAGACATGTTCTGGTAAAATAAGACTTCTCATGAACCTCATTTTTCTTTTAAAAACTACCTAAAGAACGATCTAAGTATAAGTAAAATAATTTTCCCTCATAATCTCATTTATTCCCAAGGAAAACTGGCTACTGGCAGTTCTTAATGCTAACTATAGGAACCTACAGGCCACACTGGACAGTGATTAAAAGGAGTTTTAGAGCTCTTAATGAGAAAGCTAGAAGGTTTTTCATGAGGTGGTGGACATTAGAGCACACGTTATGGCTCGGTGAGCATATCACAACAACAGCTACAAGTCAGCTAACCTCATCAACTGTAGTTCCAAAACACTTCCACATCAACCTTTAAATCAGTCCTGACATCAGATCCAGCAGCACTGTTGTATCTAGTAACCCTTGACATCAATGAAACAGCACAAGAAGCCTCAAGCATCAGCTTGTCCAAATCAGTACAACTGAGGATCAGTCTTTCAACATCATTATGCCAAAGCTCACGATGAAGCCCAGTCTGAGCGTGTTCTAAGATCTCCAGATAGGGCACATTTAAAGGATACCATCACATTTTAAATTTCATTTTTTTATCCACAAACACCCCATATACTAGGTATGATTTTTTTTTAAGTAATAAAATATAAAAGAAAAAAAAAAAGTTTCCATATGAAAACACTCCATCTACAATGTTTTCTAAAGAAAATCTCTTGACGTCATGCTTATCTGTCATGTTTGAGACAATTCGGTTATGTAATTATCCAAGCTTGGTGGTACACTAATCTCTCCAGTGACAATTAAAAAAAGCTGACATAGAATGGATTTCTAAACAGGCGTAAGTCGTGTCTCTTCGGCAAAGCAAGAAAAGCATCATTTAAGCCTTTAATCTGCCTGTAATAGGCTTCACTAAAATTCTATCCATGCTTTCTATTAACAGTTCTATTAAACCATTGGTGCCATATATAGTATTATGCTGTTTCTTTATATTACTAAGCTTCTATTGAGAAAGCTTAAGTGTGCAATGACTGCTTTGATGCTGCAGCCTGCATGCGGAATATAGGCTGTTAAATGACTCGCGGCACAAAGCAGGTACTTCTGTTTGCAAAATCCTTACAGACCCTTTTACTCAGGACCAAGTTTACTCTATGATGCATCTTAATTTATTTCTAAGGCTAACAAATGAAGCTCAGTTAAATGAAGTTGGTGGCTCAACTTCCTGCTTCACCTGACCTAAATGTGAAAGTGTCCCTGTGTGAGACACTGATCCCCACGTTCCCTCCTGAAGTGCCTCATGGGGAATGAATATGTAGAGAAGCACTATGATACAACATAAAAGCTGTATGAGTGTGAGTGTGTGAATGAGTAAATGTGACATAGTGTCAATGCACGTTGAGCGGCACTAGAACAACACAGTCCATTCAAACACAAATATAAAAAAAGGAACCAAAATAATAATTTCAATCTAATTTGTAAGCTAAATTATGTCAGCAAACGAAACAAGAGTTAGTAAGGAGTAGTTTTTTCTCTATTTTAATTTTTCAACATTTACCAACTCCATATACTGCATACATGGTGCATTATTATCTACAGTCTGTCTCCAAATAAGGTAGACTGTAAAATAGATTTCAAGTCAGCAAATGTTAGTTCTCATAACTTATTTGCAGCAATTCCTGCTCATATTTGTGGAAACTTGTTTAGTATTTGGAAAAAAACTATGTTTTGGTCAGCAGTCAGCATTCACAATTAAATGTGTTATAAATGTTTGTTAAAGAACATTTTGTTTCTTACTTAAATTATACATGTTGAACCATTTCTACCTCATGGGTTATTTTTGTAGCTGTTAGATGTGGTTCTATATTTGGTCTTCTGCAGAGGTTGTAAATGCCAGCAATAAGATAATAAGATGATTTAATCCTCTGGCCACAACTAGTACTTATCAAAAACATACTAAACATAGGTTGTGTCTCAATAAGCACACTTGCACTTTTACAAACACTACATTTAACGTTCACATGCATGTTTAAGCAAAAATGACCAAAATCTACTGTAGAACAATGTACTGTACTCACACTAAATGGACGCCATTTTGCCGATGCAAAGGAGGTGACAGAACTTATACTAACTCAGTAGAGTTAGGACACGTAATTATTAGCAGGTTTTAGCCGGTTTAGCAGATATAAAAAGGTTATAAGTGTAACAAATTATTAAAGTTATACTTCCTGTATATTTATTTGGCAGATATTTTTGTCAAGCTGGAGATTGCTGTCAAATTCGTCCCGTCACTACCGGTAACTACAAAATGTCAGTGTTTTATTTGGGTCAGCGCTGACCCACAAAATGCATTACAGAAGCCAGTACACAGTGCACACTATGTTCCAGGGCACATGTGTATTGAGAAATTATCATAGACAATGTATAAAAGACAATCTTTTTTCTAAACAATCAAGCCAATGTGGAAATTCTTTCTCTTGTCGAGCAGGTGGAGCCGGCTGTAACTGAAGCGGTAGGCAGTCGGTCTTTGGTGTAACGGGCCATATTGCTGAATTTTGGGGTGCAGCCTGCTTCCTCTTGACAAAACTATATGCATTATAGACTCCAGCCCTGATGTGACCCTGACCTGGATTAATCGGCTTTACAAAGAATGATTGCTTGCCTGTGCATTAGACTGAAATGAAATGGAAGGACTTTGGTTAATAACATAACATCAGGATAGTTTTTACTCTTTAGTCTTTGTTTTATCTCTGCACTTTAATATTTTATGTATTGTTGATGCAATTCAGTTAAATGCATTTGGACTTTAACTTTTAATCACTGTTATTGAATTGTGATACATAAACCAGTTTGTTTTGTCAATTGATTTGCTGACTCTTGTAATGAGTTTATGTCCTCATACACTTGTGAAATCTTAAAGACAACTTGATATTTATTTTTCAAATGCTGGCACTCGGCCAACATTCTTTTAAGTCCATTTGAGAGCAAGAAAGGAGTGTTTAATTTAGTTTTTACTTTAAGGAACCTCTTCACCATACTGATGTTGAATTTCAGCTGAAGTGCTATTTCAAACCAAGCCAAATCAAAATGTGTGCCAAAAAGGCATTAAAATATAATTTACAAAACAGTTTGTAGAAAAAAGCCCTGTTTACATCCAAATTCTTCCAATCTGACGTAAGCTGATTGCATCCATCAAATCTGACCTTCACTATATTAGGTCAAGCTTTATTAGGAGGACTTCTGGATTCTGCTTTTCCTGACAGCCATCTGCAACAAGCAGTGGGTGACTAGCTCCATTACAAAAGACATCAGCGTCCTTATGATCAATTACAACAATGTGCAAAACAGTAATGTCCATTTACATGTGTGTGTGGTCCTCACCATTACCATGTTATATTCAGTAATAAGCAATCACCTAATACTTTCTACGACCCTTCCAAAGGCTGACCATCCCGATTACAGTTGATTTTTTTTGCCGTGCAGCTGTGATCCTCAGCCTGTCCTCTTCAATTTCATCCTTTGTTCTTTTTACTCAGAAGAAAATGAATCACTAGTGTTGCTGGGGTTTTCAGAGAGCAAAGGGACATGAGATGAAGGTATCTGAGGCTTGACTGACTGAAGTATCTGCAAACATGTCTCTTATGGTTGAGCTCCATGGGTGGTTTACTGCATCCAAAAAATAAAGCGAGTTAGTCTTTCCACAGTCCCACTACCGAGGCCCCTCTCTGTTACATGAATGAGAGACTCAGAAACCTTCACAAGTTTACCATTGCCACCTGTAATGAACGGCAATTCATTGTGTCAAAGTATTTCAGCATCCATTAGCGGTCCTCGTAAAGCTGGTGTGGCCATAAATGGTTGCAAAGGAACTGTATTCAGCTTAAAAGTGCACGTGGTCCTTCTGTCATGCTACAGCGGTCAAAATGGCTTCTTGATGGTCTGTGGATTAGGATGAATAAGCTTTCCAGGGTTTAGACACAACATGTGATGCAAAAAAATATTTGTTACATGTACAATAAGTTGATATTGATGTGTAAATCAATCATGATTTGATTGTTCCTTTTACAACCCTCAGACATAATTGATTAATTGTACTTCTGTCTATGTAACAATAAGTCTGTTTAATGCAAATAGATGAAGTTATGCGAAATGACAATACTGAGCATTACTCTAATAAAAAAGGTGTTTGTGTTGAGATCTTAAAGTTTTTAAGCTCTGATTTTCAGTGTCCCATTAATCCATTTCCTATACCCGATTCATCTTCCTCAGCATTGAGGGATTGGGGAGGGGGTGGGGTTTGCTGGAAGCTATTCCAGCTGTCATCAGGCAGGTCGCCAGACCATATCAGGCCCAACACAGAGATAACCCCTGCATGCTCCCAATCATTCAATCATATCTATGGTCAATTCAATATCGCCATGATTTCTTTTCACTGCAGGGGCTAGCCAGAGTATCCGAGAAAAACCATGTAGGAAGCATGCACACATAGACTCCTCACAAAGTCCTGATCCAAGAGCCTGCAACTTTCGTGATAGGAAGATAGGAAGATGCTGAACATTAACCCTGTGCACTCCTCTTTTAAAAGTCAAAACATTTTAAATAACTAATTTAAATTTCATTCACAAAATGTCTTTTCTTTTTGCAGCTTGCTGTTTGGACCATCACTTCATGACAGCGTGTCTTTACAACATAATCAACCAACCATACTGTTGTTTATGTCTTCTAAACTTGTGCACATTTTTATATCATTATTATTGATTAACCCAATTATCAGTATCTCCTGATTATGAACTTTAAAGGAGCTAAAAGTGAAAATTCATTGTTTTCACAATGAAGCAATAAAAAAATCTCTGTGTGAAGAACTGGGTGTGTATTTTCATCTGGAGTATAGCGCGACGTCACACAGCGCCTCTGTGTGTTGATCTCCAGCTCTGTGTTTACTAGCCGGCCCTGCCGCGCGTCGATGTACATCCATGTACAAACACACGCACACGCGCCCCGTCCTTATAAACAGTCGCCACAGGGCGGAGTTACGCCGCAGCACCAGCACTCAAGATGGCAGAGACTCACGCCGGTTGTGGAAAGCGTCTAACCGAAGATAACGAGGAGCCAATATTACCTCCAAGAAAACAACGTGAAGGGACATGAACGTGAATTAATGTTGGTCTGGCATTCTCAAGGTGGAGAGCGCGATGAGACTGAAAAGGACTCCAGTTTAATTCTGAGCTCGCTCCACCTCATCCACATCTCTGTTTTCCTCTACCATGAGATGGTGGCCCCTCCTGCTACCTGCCGCTGTAGACAGGCTGCTGATGCTCTAAGAAGTTGCATCAAAATAAAAATAGCTTACATTAAAATGTTTATGTTTTGGATCATAACGATGAACATTTAGAATAAACTGTGGCTCTTAGCTGAGCTCATGTTGTTGCACAAGCAGAACCCATCATGAAATAGTCATGTTTGCATTAGTCTTAGAAAATACAAGGTGAATAGGGCATTTTACTGACTGTCAATAACTTTCCATAGGTAAATGTTAATAATCAGGCATAACTATTAAATATTGGATAGTTGGCCCAACAAGAAACAGGCATTTAACATTTTTATTTCTATTTTGCCTTGAAAATGGAAAAAAAAGAACAGTATGATGATTTAAATGTCCAAAGGCAGGTTTTGATTTTAAAGGGGGATGCAGGCACACATAAGGGTTTTCTGGTCTCCCCACTTAGCTGGCTTCTATTAGTGATTTGTGAGCTCAGTCTGAATATTACCTGGTTTTGTGTTGTTCAGTGCCTGAAGACCGAGGACACTACTCGGCCTGCGTGACCTGACACCGCTAAGTGTACGCAGGGATTTTGTTTTGTGTTTTATGTTTGTTTTTTTTCTTTTTGTAGTATAGCAGAAATGCCAACCAAAAAGAGTGTAAAACCTGAACTGCGTCTTGAGCCAAAAACAGACTTTGTTCACAGCCACTTATCTTCATCCCAGGTGGCCAAATATGGGCAAATGGGCAAATCTAACTTGTGGCTAGTGACCAGACTAAGGAGAGGCAGCCATTAACCTTTATCCGCTATAGCCCTGTCAAATATGCATTTATTAAGGAATAAAAAGGGAAGTGCTCTCCACCATGACCAGGTACTCAGATCTACTGCCAGGCCAGTCTGCCAAACCCACTTTTGCTTCCCAGAGACATAGTTATAAAAAGATTTTCACATTGATTTGCAGTGTTTTCAACATAATCAGCTTTGGCAGGATATGGTGAAAACACTGAAGTCAATAAGCGGTGGTCTTTGCACGGCTGTCAACAGCAAATGGTCGACAAACTTTACTGAGAAAGAAACGGAATGCTTTCAAAGACTATGAAGCAATAACTGTACATCAGATGTCATTACTTAACCTGACAATTGCACAAGATAATTTTAGTCTATGCACCACGTCTGGAAGCACATATCTGACTGCTATAACAGAGCTGTCAATCAGACTGGAGAGCAGCCTGTTTTTAAATTACCACAGACTTCCCAACTCGGAGCATTATGTCACAACTCCTACAGTACCAGAATGGATTTATGATATGGCACTTAAAAAAACTGAAGCTGAGAGGGAATAATGATAAAATTAGGCAGTTGTGTATAGGAAACACTGGAACATGTTCCCATGGATGAGATTATTCTATCATACCCCTCATCTATGCTTCCTCTCGTAGTTGTTTTGTGTTTTATGTCTTCAGGTTTTGTCTCGCACCAACCTTCCCAGCATACCCACCATGCTGAGACATTGCACACTGTTGTCTGTCGCATGAAAGATGGCCACATCCCTAAAAGAGATTCTAAATGGACGAAGAATCAGTCCGCGGCTGAAGCTGCGAGGGAATAATGATAAAATTAGGCAGTTGTGTATAGTTCTTATAGGAAACACTGGAAAATGTTCCCATGGATGCGATTATTCTATCATACCCCTCATCTATGCTTCCTCTCGTAGTTGTTTTATGTTAGGTTTCTAACATGAAAGAGATTCTAAATGGACGAAGAATCAACGGTCTCTGCGGCTACGCTACAAGAACATTTGCAAGACATGAAGGCACTTGCCATGGATATTTCAGATGTGTGTATGAAGTGGAGAGATACTCTGGACAAACACCTCATTGTAGGGGAAAGGAAGCTGTTGACTGTAGCGAGCCAAGCAGCTCCAGCAGAGAAAGCTTGCTTTACAGAAACAACAGTTTCACATCGGTCTCTACAGCCATAAAAATTGCTGCTCCAAACATGCAGGAATAAGCTGAGACAATATTGTGCAAGCCCATATTTATCTATGAAAAACAATAACATTTGAATCATGAGGTGGTCTTTAGTTGTGTGTTTATACCTGCTTTCACAAATATTCCTGCATTTAGACATGACACCATGGAAATGTGCCTTCTCTGTCAACACTATAACTGCGATGAGGCAGTATTCATGAGAACAAAAGCAGCCATCAATGACTCTTTTTTTTCCAGCAAAAGGAAAGAGGACTCTGGATTTTCATTTAGCTTTAGACATCTGTCTGCATCCAGATTCTTCTGTCTGTAGTTCTCACTAAAATTACATATTGATGGTTTAAGCAATATTTGTCTCAGTAAGATGGTGTTTTGGCTCAGTGGAGGTGTGAACTAATAATGCTTACAGGCAACATAAGGATGTTTGACATTCAGCATTAGTTTACTCATGATGGTAGTGTAAAATTAAACAACAGTTTTGTCGGCAAGTATAACCGCCTGTCATGATGTCTGCAGATCTTGGGGAAAATCAGGCCTTTTTAAAAAGGGTACAGCATCAAATGTATCACCGCGACAATGTACTGCAATGTAGCGCCGGTCCAGGGTAACCCAGCTCATTAACATACTTGCGGCCAGTGTTCTCCTTTCGACCAAATGACAAGGCAATTTTTTGTGCCTGGGTATTTTCATTTATCAAATAGGCTGTGTTTTATTGCATAGGTGAAGTTTATTTAATAAAGCATTTAGGTCCACTTTTCACCATAAATATATGTTGAGCTGTTTCTTGAATTTGAACTTCAACAGAGGTTTTACAAGATGTTAAAAATGTGACCAATGATAGGTCAAAAGATTTTTATTTTGTCATTCTTATTATTTTATGATTGTGAGTGCTCCCACAATATCATATGATGAGGTTCATATATTGTGATTATATCGTACCATGAAATGTGGATACAAGGGACACCCCTTGTAGTAACACAGAACTAAAGGCAGAGAAATTGCGAAATGGTAGGCAAGGCAAAGCAAGTATCCGCATTTATCAAGTATGTAGCACATTTCATGTACAGGTCAATTCAAGATGCTGGTGGTGGGAAACCCACAAAGAAAAAAAAAGAATCACTTGTTATAAAAGAGATGGTTGAAATGGTGATGCTATACTATACTGTTTTTCTTCATGTTTAAGATTCCCAATGAAGTTAAATGGTTAGATAAATGGTTAAATGGGTGGCTGTAGCTCAGTGAACTAAACACTAAACAGGAGGTCAGCGGTTCGATTCCACTTCGTTACATGTTGAAGTATCCTGGGCAAGACACTGAACCCTACCTATCCTCCTGATGTGCCTATCAGGAGGCAAGGTGTGAATGTGTGTCGATGTTAGTTACTAGCACCAAGAATGCTTCAATATAGGTGCGTGTATGAATGAGACATGTAGTGTTATGAATGAGACATGTAGTGTTAAAGTGCTTTGAGTGGTCACATGACTAGAAAAGTGCTATACAAGTGCAGTCCGTTTACCATTTAACTCAATTTATTTCCATTTAACTCAAATTATGTCTTAGTAAACAGCTCACAGAACAATGGCCCAGTCAGGAAGCACTACCAGTAGCAACCACCACATCACTATTGTGAAAGCTTGCTCTAATACAAACTATGAGAATGATACAGACTTGCACAGGAAAATTGGAACATGTTAAGGTTTTAGCTCCTGTAATTTTGGTTTTTTGGGGTTTTTTTGTTTTGCTTTTTTTTTTAAATCCATGCAGTATAAAGGCATGTTTTGATTTATAACTTGGTAATCCCAATTATGGTGGTAAATACACTGAAAAATCGCAGATTTGTTTCTCTTTTTTAACCTTTAATAAAATCCTGTATGTTAATTGCACTGGACAAAGTAAAGACAACACAAAGTCAGCTTGCATTTATCCATTATGAAAACAAAGTAAAAAAAAAAAAAGAATTCAGAGCAACAGTGGTATTAAAATGTGTGTTTGAACTTGCCTTTATGGATACTTGTGCATGTTTCCTCTCTATGTACATTAAATATTATCACAACTACATAAAGTCAGTATTACAGAGAGGCAGCCAAGAACTGCACAACATCGACAAATCCACTGGAGGACAGAAGACGTGAAAAACTGCATACAATAGGATTTTAGGAAAAGAATCATGTATCAAATAAAACATGATCCATCAGGCTTAAAAGGATTAGAAGACAGATAAATGCAATGATCCTTTAGCTCTGGAAGTGAAGCACTATGTCCTTTTATTTGGCATTAAACAGGAGTCCCTGATTACTGGCTATCTTTAGCATTCTGTCATCCGTTTTAACCTCAAAGATCTACAAGACAGATTCCTCTGCAGTGACCTCCTTCTGCCTGCAGTTATGCTACTGGAAGAGTCTAAAGCCAGTCTGGGCTCAGTAAGGTTGTATTTTGCTTAATGTGAAGCTTCAAGCTAATGCTGACTTTGTGATTTTTATGTTATATAATGATTTCCACATAAACAATTATAAGTTTACAGGACTGTATCTCTCTTTTATTGTGCAACCAGCAAAAACGCTCCAGACATGAAGCTGAAACCCTGCTTACACAAGGAAAAGGCACAACCAGACTCAAGTGGAAAGAGAAGTCAGGCATTGTTTAAAAACAGATCAGTATCCAGCCTTCAATCTACAAGGGATGAAAGTAAACCAGTACGGTCTGGTACTGCGCACCAGGAAGGTGTAGAGTGACAGGCTGCTATAAGCCTTCATTCATTACTGCTCACACCCACATGGGTCAGAAAATACATCCACCAGCAATATGGAGTCTTGAAAACTATTTTCTCTGTTAAAGAAAAAATCAATTTCAAGCTTACTGGTACACAGACAATTATTCTAACTGATTCTAAATTGTTTCTGAACTATGACTGCTGTGTTTTAGTCCAAGCTGGACGAAGCCTCCCTCTCTTGGAACCCCCACCCCCCTCGGATGGAGCCCACTGGTCTACTCTGCATTCAGCCTTCAAAACATTTAATGTCTTTACATTCTTTGCAAAATGCCCCTATCAGTGGGAGAGTCAGCAGTTGTGTTTTGTGGTATGTTTTTTTTTTTTTTTTTTAACACAGAAAAGCTCAGAAAAGAAATAGCAGACACTTCTCTGTGCATGCACGTCTGCTTCCGAAACACAACGGTTCCTATGAGGATATATGTATTTGATGTAATGCACTAAAATGTTTTCCACAAGAGACGCCGTTTGGGCCTGAACAGGACAAATAATACATGACACAAACACATTCTGTGGTTGGCTGAAACACTTTCAGCATGATTTAGAAATCTATCAGTTTTCATTTACAGATATTTTTGGTAGTAATGCAGAGAAAAATAACTTCTGTGGAACCTCTGTGGAAATCTTTTCAGCTTTCAACTTTAAGTTTTTGCTCATGACCTCATGATCTGTTCTTAGAGACTTGTGTTCTGGATGTTTATCAATGTTTCAATTAAAATAAATACTTTAAGATATTGTGATGTGTATTTAAAGCCTGAATTTTGAAAATTTCAAAATGCATGAAGTGAAAGAGAGAGATATATCAAGACTTTCAAATATATACAGACTTTCTCACTCATAATATAAAAGGAGGGAATTTAATTTATATCCAGATAGTTTTGAGTTAGGAGTGTCTTTTCTTTTTGCATTTTGCACAACAGTAGACTATTTTATTATGATCATTACTGATTATTTTTCATTCATTTTTTACAGGAGAATTTAATTTAGGAAACATCTACTTTATTTTAGCCAGCTGTTTTAATGAACATTCACTGCATATCCTTAACAAAAGTGGATTGACCACTCAAGGCTGCAAATTAAAACTATCACCTTGGCTACTTGACAAAAAACATGTATATTGAGATATGCATCATCTTATATCATGGCTCAGGGAAAAATTATCTAGATTTCAAACTGGTTCATATTAGCCAGCCCTTGTCAATAGTATCAGCAAGAATTCAAAACTACTTGTACCTCTGACAGTACCTGACCTGGTTTCAGTTACCAGGAACCAAATGGACTCACTCCTCCTTCGTGTCTGTCTTCAATTGAACAGATTTATAAAATGTATGCCTCAACACTCTAGATATGGCATATGTGATGTCAGAAATATGAGGGCAGTAAGAAATCAAGTGAAGCTCAATAATCCCACGGCTGATCGTGGAAAGAAGCACTGTACAGAGAATATCTTAGAGCAGGAATCACTGAGACCCAGATGCTTTGCCTTATCAAAAATGTGAAAAGTGCTCTCTGTACTTTGTAGGGGAAAAAAGCTCTGAGAGGCTTCTCCTCACAGATAAAGGCAAAAGTGCACCAAAACACCTTATCAGTCTCTCCGTGATGACCTCGGCAGGGATGATAACGCCAATTGTATGCAGTGACAGATGCATGTGGTGCTGGATCTTGCCTCATTAGTTCTGCTCAGTGGCATCAGAAATGTGGCGACGGCATTTCAATTCCTGGTGTGAAACATGAGGAGTAGCTAGAGTATTGATGGTACACAAACAACTGAGTCCCCCTCTCTGTTCCTCTGCAAACCAGTCTCTTACAGCATTACAAGTCAACATCAAAAAGCTCCATTAGGCTAGCTTTGAGGCTACTAGCAGTTGTATTTCGTCATCGTCCTACCTGCAGATGATGAGGATGGTGAAGACGGTTCCTCCGGAGACAAAGCGAGACATGGCTGAAGGAGAGAGGACACCTGGTAGAGTTTATCTGCAATCAGAGTGCACAAAAGTCAGTCACTGAAGGGGCTGCATGTTTTTTACATTCAGAAAAATATGGTCATTATTTTCCCTTACAACCAAATATTTCAGTGCATCTCAACAGGGATGTAAGATATTCTTCGCCACAGCTAGCCTCTTTTAGATCTCTCCTTTTAGCTAGAAGGAGTCACAGATGGTCTGTGTCTATGCTCTTTTTTGATATCTTTATGGCTCATAGTTCAACGGATGTTTTTCTTCTTGGATACCCCACTCCCAGGTAACAGGTGTTTCTTTGTACCATTTTGTCTCGTTCCCAGACTCTCATAAGCATTAAAATGTAGGACAGTCCTTCTGGCATCTTTGAAAATCAAACAGCAGTAAGTTTCAGCGTTGATTTGCCTCAGGGATGTTCTTTCAGCGGCATAATGACCTCTCGTTAATGACTTCACCCCAACTGCAACTCTGGTGCTGAGCTTGAGACTTGGGTGAAAAGTAATAAAGCGGTTTCCCTCTGAGAGTCTGCTCGCTTCTTCTATCCCCTCTGCACCTCTCTACCTCTAAAGATGAAAGTAGAAACAGACAGCAAACCCTCAGAGGCCAGGACGACTTAAGCAGTGACCCGACAGCCATGGATGGCAAGATTAACAAAAGGAAATATTTAATGTTAAGTAGAAAGAAAACTTCTGTCCTGTGGTGTTATTCTGACTTTCATGGGAGAGTAGGCTTAGAATATGGTAAGACTTGTTGGTAGTAGGGATGGGTGTATCGATACTTTGGAGTCAATACTTCGATACCAGCAAGTCAAATCAGAATTGCTTCTTTTTTATGTATCAACATTGACTGTAAAAAATAATGGACAAACCCTAAAACCACGTGACCCATAGGATTCTGATGAGCTGAAAAGAAGCTCATTGGGCGGTTCCTTCCTCCGCCATCTTGGCATCGTCACGAGTCTCG
>JAVQJG010167300.1:0-12156 GCA_036024015.1 Craterocephalus amniculus
AGCCAATAGTCAAATGAAAATAAACCTTGGTTATTCAGACAGTATGGATTCATGTTTAAGATTATCCCTTTCCAGTCCAAAAGCATAGTCTCCCAGCATCAGCTGCATTCTGTTAAGTCATCAGATTGCCTGTACAGCTGGCTGGAGGTTACACATATGCATTTACTCAAGAGAATTGTTTAAGTGGTACATGGACGAAACTCTAACTGGCCTGAGATGATGAATTCGGGTTATAAAAACTAACTGGCTTTGTCTAATGCATACCTTGGTTGTCTGAAATGGGGCAGTTGACTACTGTGCAAATGCAAGGAATGTGGGCTCTGATGAGTGAAATCTCAAGTCTTCCATTGAGTCCTCTTTTTCTTTCCTTCTTCAATGCCAGTAGACTGATGATTAGAGATCAAGTCAAATCATATATACTTTCATTGAAAGTTCTATGTATGCCCCAGGAAAATGTTTGAATAGTAAAACTTGATTACTATTAGCCATGGCTAAGTCCTAATTTAAAAAATTTCAGAGGTTATCTTCATAAATCCTCAAGCAAACAAAATACATAATCGGAAGCAAAAGAATAAAGAGGATCTAATGGAAGATTGTGAGATTAATGAGTCAGTAAATGGCTGCCTATTCAGGAGTTTTACATGATGTACTTTTTTTTTTTTTCTTTCTGGCTAGATATGATTCTTACATTTGTATTTTCTCTTCCGGTATCTGTCAAAACATTCAAATAAAAAAAGTTGACATGGTGTTGGCTTATACTTTTGCATTTTTATTTTTGACTGTATATTATTAGTTTGTTTTGTTGCAATGGCATCTTTACGTGATCCATAAATGAGCGCCCACTGCTGTAAAGTGCGCGCGCTCCAACGTCTTCCGGGTCACCTTTTGAAATCGCATTCATATATTCCTCCGCTTGTTTTTGTTGTTCATTATAACCGCTTATGGAGCAGCGTTGTAAATTAGGGCAACAACTGATAGTTGCAGCATCGATGGTGTAATAGTAATTGGACCACCTTCATATTTTGACTTGAAATGAAATTTTAGCAAGGGATCTATTTTTTTCTACGGTAGCTCATAGCGATTTGCCTCATAACCTCCGATGACGTTTGTGGCGCCAGAAATCAAGGGTTTAGTGAGGAGCTAGAGTGTGTCAGCTGAGCATGTGTGTATTTACCGTTATCTTCGCTATGTTGGCCCAACCATAAAATTCAACAATATCAGCTGATTTTCCGTTGTTTGTGGAAATATACGGTTCATCAAGAGCCAAGATGGTAATACTACGCAGCAGCGGCAGTGTCGGAGCTGAACCGATGGCTACTACGCCGAAGAGGAGGACGATTGAAATGGATACAAGCTCCGAGTTTCTGTCCCTGATTCCCGCGTCGCAGAAAAAGTCCGCTCGACTCACCCGTTCCTCCCGGTCCATGAATGACAGCTTCAGCAGCCCTGAAAACATCTCGGTGAATGTATGTATATGTACAATTGCTAAGTAGAATTCCTGTTATTTGGTGGATAAATAGCCAGTGAACGCGACTCTGGTGTGCTACTTTGCTAGCGCTCAGCTAACTAGCGAGTTGCATTTGCAGCTTGTCTAGTAGCCACAGCACTTAAAACTCATCTAAATGGGCTTCAGTAGCCTCACATAAATTATGGAGAATTGGGACGTTTAGTCAAATGAATGTCCATCACATCCCCGTCCCATAAGATAGTTATTAAGTAAATTAATTGTTTTGCTGTCAAGCATCCTAGCACCATAGCTCCATAACAGTCTGAGAGCTGGTTCAGGTAAATGTGTCTTAGGTTAGTTATTGTTCATGTAAAGGTTTAGTTGTACTTGTATTTGTTCATTATTGGACAACATATTGTTCAACATTTATTTCATTATTTTTGTGGGAATGTTTTTTAATAGCTGCAATTTTCATTAATTCAGTTTAGAAACATTTGGTTTACTTCTTTATATATATCTTTGTATGTCACTGATGCAAAATTAAATCCAAACTAATTAATAAGTAACATCATCTCAGACTCATAACTAGCCTTTCAGTGAGGTACCTGTTATCCAGAGGTCAGCTGCAGCCACACTGAGGAACATATTGGTTTATATACTGAAGAGCTCTTGCAAAATTTACTGCAGAAGTAAGGCTGCTTTTTGCTTTAGTTTCTAGTAATGGGACAGTCACTTCTATCAAGGAGAACTGTACTTGCATTTAAATAAAAGTAATTTATTTTGTAAAAATCTACTTTGAGTCATTTTAGCTAACGTTTGATAGGTATTGTGTTACATTGTAGAATAAATTTGCACTTATCTTAAAGTAAAGTTTTAATGTACAACTTAACTTCATTGATTTCCAAGCACACATTGAGTGAATAGTTATAAACTTATAGCAAAGCATAAGTGCATACTTTTGTAACTTTCAACTCATTTTGATTTCCCCAGGGGCATGCTGACCTGAAGCAGGAGGGGGAAAGTGGTCTTTATCATTCACTCAGGACAAGAGGACAAAGAAGTAAACTAGAGGTCTCTTTTGCTGACATGGAGCCAAAGAGCAGTTCTCCTATAGATGAAGCCAAGGCTGAAGGCTACTGCACCAGGTAATGAATGCATGTATGAGCACAAGAGAAGTAGACATGGGTATTCTCTGTGTGAAATGCTTTCTCAATACTGAAGTTATGCTGAAGGGAGGCAGTGGTGAAGCGTACAGGAGACAGGACATGATGTATTCAGTTAGCAGCAGAGGTCACAGTTTTAAAATAGTTGGTGACACCATTATAACTACTTTAGTATTATTATCACATGAAATGTATCCTGCTGCAGAAATTTCACTTGTAGTAAGTTTAAACACAATGAAAGAGCACAAGTAACAAATCTTTTGTTTGTTTGCTCTGTCTCCAGGAAAACATCCAAGCTGCAGAGAGAGGGAAAAGCATCTAGTGGAAAGCAACAAGCAGGTACAGAGGATGACACATTTCTTTACTAATGGTAGAGAAGGCCATAAATGATAAAGTATGCCAGACATATGGAGTAGGATAGAAAGGGTTTAAAGAGGACCTATTTCAACTCATCAGATGTTCCAGATGTAGTGGAGGGGTCATCCACACCCAAGAGGAGTCAGTTTAACCTTCGGAGCCGAGACACTGAGGAAGAGGAGGAGGAGGAAGATCGGGCAGTGCGACGGAGTTCTAGGATCACCAGATACAAATTGGATTCCCGCAACCAGTCGGTGCTCTATGACCGTCTCATCACCAAGTGAGTACAGCAGCCTACACTTTTATGACTAGTTAAAAATGAAATGAAAAAAAAAAAAAAAGCTAATCTGTTGGAAGGAAGATAAACAAAACCATCCAACCTGTAGGTGTGGGATATCTGATCTGATAACAGATCGTTTATAGAAAAGCTTTGATTACAGCCTGGGAAATTATTTCTGTTCCTCAGCACTGCCGAAGCCGTTCTCCAAAAGATGGACGACATGAAGAAGATGAGACGCCGAATGAAGAGCAGAGACACTAAAGAAGAGGTTCAGATCCACATAAAAAGCCTCACTTTTCTTTCTCTTTTGTGTCATCCCAGTGTTTATGATGACCCAAAGGATTTTTACTCTTAATATCTATTTAGCTTCAGAATGCTAAGTTGATTCTCTTTTTTTGTTTTTATTTTTTAGCAGCTGAGCGTTTACACCAACGGCAGGATGCGCAGGTCTCTGCGGACGAGTACTGAGAGTAAAAGAACAGAGGAAAAGACTCCAGGTAAGATGGTTTGATTTAGTAGCTACGTGTTGGACAATGCTGAAAAACACTCAAAGTATAAAATCCTCTTGTGTTTGTCCAACAAACTACATTTACTCCAACAGTTAAATAAAAGTTTGGACAAACTTTCCTGTTGGATATTTCATGGTAAAATGTGTCCAAATGTTTGACTGGTAATCAATTAAATATATGCAGAACAAACGACTGTGTTTAAAAGCATATCGTCTGTCGTTGAATTGCATACAGATCTAAAAACATTACTTTAGGAGATGTCGTCAACACATCAATTTCTTTCTAATTTCTGCTCTTTTATATTGTGTTTCTCATATTTGGACAGCAGCAGAATTTTATGGACACATCTTTTTAAGATGTTTACCATGTTTTTTTTTTAACTTAGTAGAGGGTGAGGAAGATAATGATGAGGATGAAGATGATGAGGAGGAGGAGGAAGAAGAAGATGATGACGATGAGGATGATGATGATGATGAAGATGAGGATGGGGATGATGATGAAGAAGAAGAAAACCAACAACGCTACGACTTCCGACAGAGAAAGACAGTGGTTCGCTATCAGGCCCCACAAGACGGTACTTGATATTTGTTAATACGCACATATTCATTTCGTGTCCTAAATTCAAAATAAGAACAAACAGAATTTGTGTTTTAGTTCACCAAAGTATTACTCATTGAAATGTTGATCTTTTGTCAGAACCGCGAGAGCCCAGGAAATGCAGCATGTACTTTAAGGAGCATTCGTCTCCTGCTAGACGCAGGTTCAGGTTCAGCTCCACAGCCCCCAGAAGCCCCTATAACAGAAGAAGAACCAACAGGTTAGTATGATTACACACACCAGTCTTGGAATTAGAAATAGAGCACTTGCTTAGGATTATTTTTGGAATGAGCCTTTATTATCTTACTTGCACTATATGCAGTTTATATCTGTGATAAATCTAAAAATGGCAACTATATAATGACATACCAAAAACAAATTACAATGTGCTGCACCAGACTGAAAATGCTAATGCGTAACAGATGAATAATTTCTCTGTGGTGTTAAACTTAACAGCATAACAGCTTTTGTTTTACCTCATAGCTTACACACTCTTCAAGTGCTTCAATGAAAGATGTTCATCTGAAAGCTGTCAGTTTTTGCTAACATTGTCTTACAACCACTCTTGGTTATTATTGCAAATTAAATAAGTCAACCCCCCTTTTTTCCCCTTAATTAACTTGCAACCCTCAGGAGTAGTTCTGAGAGGTAAGACGCTCACTCTTTATCAGTCTGCAGAGTTTGTTTGTGGTGCTGTCTGTCTTTGTTTTTGTCATGGTTGTTGGCAGGTGGTGCTGCTGAGTTATACTTCAGTATTGATCCATACACAAAGTAACAAGGGTTGCAGTGATGATGCTGGTTTCATGACATGTCATGGCATGAAATCTGTTTATCTAGACTGTAAAAATTATATTGTTTAACCACAACATTTTACTGTTAATTGCAAAGCTGCAATATTTTGATGCAGTTACTGTACAAAATAAAAGGCATGTCACTGCAACCCTGGTGGTGGTGCTTTGTATGTTTGCACCTTAAAGGTTTAAAAGGGTGATATTTGCTTTACTTCCTCTTAACTGAGTTATAAAATGCATCCCATCCTCATCCCACAGCAAATAGGTTTTTGGCACATGTTTCTGTTATTATGTGTAAACATTTTATGTATATTAGATTTTAGATATGGTTTCCCTCCAGTATAGGGAGATTTTTGAGTCTGAAGTCCTGACTTTAGGGTTAGATTATCAGTTATGATTAAGGACAAAGTTTGGGGTTAGATAATTTATGTTTACTTTTAATTTGACTGTTTGACTACATCTCCACTTGATGCTGGCTGTTTTTGTTTAAGAGAAAATGTATTTTGACCTGACAGGAGGAGACATGCCATCCACAGTAGTGATTCCACATCCTCCTCTTCGGATGATGAGAAATTCCAGAGACGGAGGAGTAAAAACAGGAGCAGGTCTGTGAACAGGTGAGATCACTAGGAACAGCTGTTATACTGGATAACCCCATATAAACGCAGTTAATGGTTTTTCAAGCATACATATATAGAAGAGCATAGATCAAATTTAATGTCTTAAAGTCTTAAGTCATATATATATATTATCACATATATATATTAAGGAGACAGTAAGTGGAAGGCATAGTTTTAATTCTATGAAAGGTAGAGTGGCATCATCTGTTTGTGTTGTGTGTGTGTGTTTGTGTGTGCGTATATGACTACAAAATGTACAGTTTTTATGTTGGTCATTTATACTCTATTTTTAATATGATTTTACACTGTAAAGCACTTTGTATTGCAAGATAATGTAAAAAAGGGCTATACAAATAAAGTTTGATTGATTGATTGATTGATATATATTTGATTCTTGTCGCGTAAACTTGAGAACTTATCTTTTTAAGAAAGAATCTTCTATCATTTTTGTAAACATAAGTCTTCTATTGAATATAAATCGTCCAGTAAAGAGAGATTTAATTCTGAGCCTGAAAAGGTCCCTGAAGTTACTAGATATTGATGAAAAGTAAATGGATGTTTTTTTTCCCATATTTTTCCTGCAGATGTCTGCCAATGAATCTG
This sequence comes from Craterocephalus amniculus, assembly GCA_036024015.1. Lineage (NCBI taxonomy): Eukaryota > Metazoa > Chordata > Actinopteri > Atheriniformes > Atherinidae > Craterocephalus > Craterocephalus amniculus. The sequence continues at coordinate 6,368 of JAVQJG010167300.1, forward strand.
GTAAAAGAAGACCTACTGGGAATCCACAAGGACAGGATGAAGATCGGAGCCAGCCTTGCTGATGTGGACCCCATGCACATTGACAAAACAGTAATGAATGTTCATTCAATTTCATTCAACCATTAGAAGCTTGAAGATGTAACTAAGAGAGTGAGCTGAGCCTTTTGCATTAAGGTCAGAAATGAAGCACTTAAAATGTTTCAAGGTCTCCAACTATAAATAAAGTCCCTGTCACATCATTAAGGCAGAAGCAGCAAAACCATGATTATACAGGTCAGAAAGGAAGAGTTCAATTAAGTGTATACATTTTCCTGTTGATCAGCTTCACAATCTACAACACAATAACTCTTATTGAGCTGGATTAGGTCTGATGTCCCCGAGTCGTTTATGCCAGAGCCTTTTTAAGAAACCACCCACACTCCAATTGCACTAATTGATTGAAACATAACTATTGACCGTAACTGATCAAACTAGGATTACCCAGACTTAATTTGTCTCTAGAAATAAGCATGAATCATACATAGATATAATCTTTTGTATCAAGAAGAAATGATGGAAGAATCCAAACGTAGTCCTGTTTTACACCTGATCTAGGTGCGCTTCGACAGCATTGGAGGTTTGAGCCGACACATTTCTGCACTCAAGGAGATGGTGGTGTTCCCTCTTCTCTATCCAGAGGTCTTTGAGAGGTTCAGGATACAACCACCAAGGTGAGCAATGTGTTTTGTCTACAAGAAATGTTGCAATTTGTTACACAAATCAGTGTTTTACCAGCTGAACTTCATCTTCTTTTTTGAATGTGTTTCTGTATTATCAGTGTCCATAAAGCTCTCTTTACTTTGTGTTACATAAATGTATCAAAGGCAGCTCACAAGTGAGACATGTAGAGGAGTATAAAGAGGTCATTGCTGTCTGAGTTTGCAACAAGCCTTGAGCTTTTTTGGGAGTGATCATGAAGACTGAGCATTACAGACCTCAGCTATGGTCAACTGAGGGAAAAGTGGGTCTATACTTGCAGCTAATGGATAATAGTTAGGGACACAAATGCAATCTGTGCATAAAAATGTGAGATCCATGATATGTGCTGTAAATTTTGTGCAGGACTTTTAAATGAGTCCTGCAGAAAAAAATGTCTTTCTCACTCACTAATCAGCAATGTACGCTCATAATTAAACAACATTGGCTTGGATCATTTGGAATTTCATATAAGGAAGCTCAAAACAAATAAGGTCATATATCGAATTATACTGATTGATGATAGAAGTTCTGATACATGTTGTATCCATATAAACACAATTAACAGACTTGTGCTGTGCTTAATGTGCTGTAAACAAAACAGCAGTCTTCACAGCCAGATTTCTGCATCACATGATGTTGCATCCTGCACGCTCTGAACTGCCATTTCCTCACACTCTGTCTTGCATCTCGAGCCTGGAGAGTAGATTTTGCACAGAAAGGTTCACCTTGTGATGTCTGTGTAAACCACATCTGTGGTAAAAGACCAGATTAAACTTTCTTTTGAAAAATGTTTGGTGTTCTATGGGAAAACGGCTTCATAAAACTTTTATCTGATTTTGTTTATTTGAATTACTGATTTTACATTACAACATTAAAACAGGAATAGTGTTTAGCGTTTCATGGGAAAGGGCAACTTATCTCAATAAAGTTCAACCAATGTTTAAAATTCTCCATTTGGTCTGTTTAAAGGCAAAAACTTGCAGTGAATGTACATTTTGTTGCTTATACATTTTATTTCACCACTCTTTTCTTATTTTTATAATTTTCTGAGATTGTTAATTATAATTTCAGTCTAACTTTTGCCTCAAACTAATTTGTTTTTTCTTATCTTAAGGGGCTGTCTGTTTTACGGCCCTCCAGGCACTGGGAAAACTCTGGTGGCAAGGGCTCTGGCCAATGAGTGCAGCCAGGGTGAGAGAAAGGTGTCATTCTTCATGAGGAAAGGGGCTGACTGCCTCAGTAAGTGGGTTGGAGAATCTGAGCGACAGTTGCGACTGTTGTTTGACCAGGTAAACTGAGCCCCTCATACAACCGTCCTTTTGTAAAATTGATAGAAATTATTTTTTCTTTATAAACAGTTACTCTGAACATGTATTAAAATTCATTACATACCTATAAAATGCCAATGAAATATTTTAAACACATTAGTTTTTATGTATGATTAAAAAATGTCTGTACCTGTACATTTTCAGAAACAGTATACAACATTTTGGCATTTCTAGAATATTGAATTTCTCTCTCAATTCTTCCCAGGCATATCAGATGCGTCCATCTATCATCTTCTTTGATGAAATTGATGGTTTGGCTCCAGTCAGGTCCAGCCGTCAAGACCAGATCCACAGGTCAGCTTTGCTTCTAACTTCATACTCATTCATACAGGCATAAAGTTAATTCCACCACCTTCACTTTAAAACCTTTCTATCCTCTCTGCTGCACAGAGATTAGAGCTGAACAGATTTTCTTTCTCTTCTGCAGTTCTATTGTGTCAACTCTTCTGGCTCTTATGGATGGATTAGACAGCAGAGGAGAAGTTGTTGTTATTGGAGCTACAAACAGACTGGACTCCATTGACCCAGCTCTGAGAAGACCAGGACGCTTTGACAGAGAATTCCTCTTTGGGCTGCCAGACAGAGAGGTGAGATAATAATAATAATGTATGCAATATCAGATAGATGCCTAGTAGAGAACTTGGAAGAAAAAAATGACTGGCATTCAGTTTGTGATAAATCTGAAATCCACAAAAACAAGATGCCTTTTTTCCGTTGTTTTCTTAAAGCATATCAATATTTTGGGTTGACAACAGGGTGGATTTAAACGTAGGTCACAGATTAATTTAAGTTGCATGGATCCTGTGAAATGTACTTTGAGTTTATTTATGCTGGACTGTAAAGAATTGTAAAAGTGAGCAGCAATGAATGCTTTCAAATGATTTTGGTCTGCAGCAGTAGAAGGTTTTCAGCTTGCATACAATTGACCAACGTTTCTGTTGTGATCTTTATTGTAGGCAAGAAAGGACATCCTGAAGATCCACACTAGACAATGGACTCCTTCACCCTCTGACGCTTTCCTGGAGGAGCTTGCAGACAAATGTGTTGGTATGTCTGCATACAAAGATTCAAAAATAAGGTCAAGCAAGATGCACACACTTTACTGCTAAGCTACCACTATGCACTAGTTTTACTCAGTCTATAATTAAGTGTGATTATTAGGGAAACTTATTTCTAACCTTTATAAATACACTACATTAAGCTAAGCTCAAATCAAATCAAATTGTACACTGAATTTCTATTGGAGGGTTTTGTACCAATGACAGATATTTAATGTGGTCTTTGTTACTGTTAACAATAAGCTGATTTGTTTTCCAGGGTATTGTGGTGCAGATATCAAGGCGGTGTGTTCAGAGGCAGCCCTTTGTGCGCTGCGGCGTCGCTATCCTCAGATATACTCCTCATCACAAAAACTTGTACTTGATGTGAACTCAATTGTCATCACTAACAAAGACTTCATGTGTGCCATGTCCAAGATGGTGCCAGCTGCTCAGAGGTAGAGCCATGATACCTGAAGCCAATTGCTTTTTTTATTCTGATCATTTTGATCCTTTAAATTGGTGATGCTGATTTATTTCTTATCTTCTTTTAGGGCAGTCGTGTCACCTGCTAAAGCCTTGATACCTGCCATTCGTTCTCTGCTGAATGCCACTTTGCAGAATATTCTCCACACAGTCAGCAGAGTGTTCCCACATGCTGAGCAGGGATTAAAGAGGAAGAGGGAACTAAGTACAGTACTTTTCTTTTCTCTTCTGTTTTCTTATTAATCCTTTTTGCCCTTTGCTACTCTTTGATCTTTTTCTTCATTCTTTAAGTCAACTAATTGTGAAAGCAAATGATGTGTTCTTAATAACAAAAAAGAGCAGACAGAGATTGACAGTTTTTCAAAATATGATGGAGCTTCACAACTTGAAATTGACACGTTTTTGTTTGTTTTTTTAATCTAGCCTGTGGAGTGTCTGAGGATGAGCTGATGTTCAGCGAGGAAGAGGACTTTGAGGTTTCCTTTGGTGGACTGACCTCTCAATCCCACCTCAAGATAACTGCTGCTAATAGCCTCTTGAATGTTAACAGGTAGATCAGTCGCTCTTTAAGGTTTAATGAGAATAAATGGAAATACCATCTCACCCATCTCTATCTCTGTTATTTCTCCTAAACAGAGGTGTGTTGAGCCAGCCAACGTCGTACCGCCCCAGGCTCCTGCTGGAAGGCAGACCAGGCTCAGGTCAGAGTTCCCACTTGGCTCCTGCTGTTCTCCATGCTCTGGAAAAGTTCACTGTGTACACACTGGACATGGCTGTACTGTTTGGAGCCAGCGCAACGGCGCCAGAAGAAACTTGTGCTCAGGTAACTGAGATACTAACACATTCTAAACCTGGATACTTGGTTAGAAATCTTTTAGACGATATTGGACTTTACTGATGCAGCCTTGTCAAATTCAGTGTGTTCTTTGTGGTGGACTTCACTGGCCAAAATGGCTGCTACAGAAAATGTAGTTCATGGGCCTCACTGCCTTACATTGTGGGAAGTGGGGATAAATATGCACTACAGACAAATTCAAATAATAGAGATGTAAAAAAAAAAAAAGAAGTCATCTTTGTTTTTTGTTTTTTTCATTTATTCACAATGCTGTTTTTAGTTTACAGTCAGACAGCAGTTGGAATTATTTTAGCTAATTTCACTCAAAACTATTAAATGTGATAGATTCTCCAAAAGTGAAAATGCGTTAAAAGAATTGTATACTGAGAGGACTTGTAAATCTCACGTTCTTACAGCAAACGTCCTTTTCATTTATTTTTTTTGTTTTTTTGTTTAAAAAAAATGAAACTATATCCAAATCCTCAAAGTTTATCACCTTTTCAAAAATTGTTGCTGTCTGCTTATAATTACGTATTTTCTGGACTATAAATCGCTCCGGAGTACAAGTCGCACCAGCCATAAAATGCTTAATAATGAAGGAAAAAACATATATAAGTTGCATTTTGGGGGAAATTTTATTTAATAATATCCAACACAAGAACAGACATGTCATCTTGAAAGGCAATTTAAAATGAAAATAGAATAGAGGCAACAACAGGCTGAATAATTGTACGGTATGCTTACATTACATGACACAACTGAGAACGTGCCTGGCATGTTAACATAACATATTAAGAGTTATTCAGATAACTTTAGCATAAATAACATGCTAAGAAGTTATGCAAACCATCAGTGTAACTCCCAATGACTAAAAATGAATAAAAAATGATGAAATCTTCATCCTCATCACTTATATATATCCCCTTTATTTAACCAGATAAAAACCCATTGAGATCATGATCTCTTTCGCAAGGGTGACTTGTGCAGTAAGTCTGCAGCACGACAAATTACAAATGATAAAATGATACATAAAACAAGGAAACAAGATCAATTAAAAAACATACAATTTCATCAACGCAATAGCATGTTTAACATATGATGCATGTTTGACAACAGGCAGTGAATTAAGATTTATAACCCAGGCACTGTCCAAAAGTCTCACTCTGACTGTCCTTTAATAAAGAGCGGAAAGCTCCAAGAGAAATGATGCCCAGGAGTTTCAGTTTGGACTGTAGAGTGTTCCATGCTGTGGGGGCAACAAAGCTAAATGCATTTTTTCCAAATTCAGTCCTTACTCGTGGAACAGATAAAACAAATGTAGATCCAGATCGCAAGGCATAGCGGCTGCTTGTTTTCTGCAGTAAA
>JAVQJG010167323.1:0-23589 GCA_036024015.1 Craterocephalus amniculus
AACTGCTGAAAACATTCCTATTTAACAAATCTTATCAGTAGTTTTAGACGGGCTCCTTTTAAGTACTGTTTTAAATTGCACTTTTTTTATTTGCTTTTATCTATTTTTACTTTGTAGCACTTTGAGATCTGTTTTTACTAATGTAAAGTGCATTACAAATAAAATTTATTATTATTATTATTATTACTGCCGTTTACTTTACGGATAAAACTGAAGAATAAACTAGTGTAGAAGAAGAGGCGGTGTTGGCTGGGAATAAAGTAGCATCATGTTGGAGCCAGAAGTGATCTGCAGGAGAGGCCATTTTGCATTATGATTCTGCTCGTTTAAGCCATTTTTAACATGTTTCCCACAGAAAAGTAAAACGTCAGGGGAGATGTGAGTCAGTGTGCGCTGCCGAACCCACACAAACATGCGCACAGCGCACACACACGAGGAGGAGGAGAGGTGATGAGATGTCGCAACATCCATCAGCTTGGGATTCGTCTCCTAAGGATTTTTCTCATTAATTTATTTTACAAAATTCTATTTCTATTAATTAATAAGATGTTAGAATTTATTAGGGTTATTTGCGTTATAAGCCATATTCCTGAACTTGGTTTTTTTTTGTTTGTTTTTAGGTAACGGAATAATTAGGCTACTTCTCTGGGAAATTAATTATTTTTATGATGCTTTAACTGTTAGCTGCTAACGCAGTTACATTTGGGGAGAAGTAACTATAATTAATTACTTTTTTGAAGCAGAGTGCCCAACATTGGCAATAAGCGGCTGTTTAATGCTCGCCCGTCACTTCCGGTAGGTGTAGTGCTCAGTGCAGTCAGCATTTCGCCACCAAAGTGCACACTACAGATGAAGTGCACTGCGCGCACTAAGCACTGAATTGCAGTGCACTTATAAAAGTGCGCTGATTGAAACAGGGCCATTGTCTCCAATTCCACACGCAAATCCTCCTGTTTCTTGCCTGCCTGAGATTCGTCCTCCATCATCACACCTCCATAACCTGCCTTCTGATTCGTTGCCATCTGGACCAATTACCACTCCACTTCCTCCTTCTCCAGGATGAAAGGCCCAGGATCACATCCACTCAGTGGCAGCTGTGTTTTGGGGTTGTTATTTGACAGTGTGCTTCTTTGATACAACTTGCCCTTTGTGACTTGTTGAACTTGCAGAACTGAATTAACCCAGCTACGTTCCCTGGTAACTAGTTACTTCTGTAATGCTGTAACTCAGTTACTGTTAACCTTTTTATTACTTTTTTGAAGTACACTCAAAGAAAAAATTCTCCTGACAGAAAACTACATAAACATTTTATCATTAACTGTACGGACGCAAATACAGAAAATTCTGTACTTTACCAGAATATGCCATGTTGCTTCCACGCAATGACAACAAACTGAACAAAAGAGAATAGTCTAACCAAATTAAATTATAAGTGACTCCTCCTCCTAGAGGGTAGCAAAAACAGAGGGTTTCATTCCTGCTTAGTATGCTTTTCCCATGATCCTTTGGGGCCTTTACGCAATAGCTTCTGTGGATCAGGAGGAAAGTGTATGTGTAAGTAAAGTAAAAGTAAAAGATTTTTTTTCTTACAGTTTTGATGTTTGGTGCCTTTTATAAGTGATTTTTCTAAACTTCATTACATTTACCTTCATCCGGACAATTTTAAAGCAACTTCTTGCTGGCAGTTGTGTCCTGCAGAGAGAATGTGCTGCTCTGAACTCTTCCTCCATCCATTTTTAGTATTACTGGGGTGAGTCAGCTCCAATGCATCACAGTGAAAGACGGTCCCTCGAACGTCGATGTGAAGGCAGACGGAGGAGGCCGGCTCAGCTTCAGATCCACTTTGAGAATTAGATCAGGGGGAGAGTGTATGTGACAAGAGCTAATTAAGTCACATCATGCCGCTAAAGCTGACAGGAGGAGAGGGGGGACGCCTGAGCTAATTACATTTACTTCATCTTGTAATGTGCGCCATCATAACTGCTAATTCAATTGTACAATCATTCTGCCAACTCCTGGCCATTAAGGACGCATTTAATTGCTTCCACAAAGCTTTTAATATGCAGCGCACAGAGCAGGGGACGTGACACGGAGCCTCGCCAACATGCAGATGTCCAACCGTCACCACAGAGACACAGTGCAGTATTATTGGACAGTCCGGTATTCAACTCATCATCATTAGATGAGTGTTAGGGATGTTTGTTGGGGGAATCTCGGAAGCTGAGTGGATGGTTCAACTTTAAGTTTCCCTTTTGTTCTTACGGCAAAACATGCTCTGATTATGAGGAGACACTTGATCTGAACATAAGATATATATGTATATACATATATACACAAAATTTACAATCTGGTTCAGTTCAATACTTTAGTGTCATGGTTCGATAATTTAATACAAAAAATTCATTTTAATGTATTTTTTAACATGTATTTTTCTAATTAATCCCAAATAAGTACAGTTTTTCAATCCAATGTTGTCATTCCTGAAAATGACAGATAGTCTTCAGATTTTTCCATCTTCAATTTAATTAAAATGATCTGTAACAGAAAATATTCCGTTAACATGACCTCTTCAGTAAATGCATGTTGGAGGCGCTCATGGATCTGTGCTTGATGGTGCAGCCCGGATGGAGAAGCTGAACATAGATCCTCTGAGCATTCAACACTGAGCAAATCATCAGAGCACAAGTTCATAAATATGTTGAGCATGCAAGAGGCAGCCGGTGAAAGTGGAAAGGAAAAAAATCATCCTTTTACAGGAAGGAAAAACCTCTGCAGAAGTAAAAAAGGAAAGGAAAAGCTCAGTACATGGTGGGTCTATGCGTATATCAGCATAACTAAGAGATGGATAACCACCCTTAACCATATGAATTATGAAAAAGGAAGGTTTTAAGCCTGATCTTGAAAGCAGAGAGTGTGTCTGCCTCATAAACCCAACCATGAGACAATCAGAGAGGGGCCTGATAACCAACGGCTCTGCCCCCCATTCAGCACTGCGAACCACAAATAAGTCTGCAGTCTGAGAGCTTGGTCATGGACAGCTTCATATGTGTGGAAAAGACCTTTTATTCTATCCTGAATTTAACAGAGAGCCACTGAAAAGATGCTTAAACAGGAGAAATCAATGGATCAATGAAGCATATCTAACCCTAGATATCTCAAAGTAGGCTTTCATTAGCTCCCCAGTAATTTGAACCCTGATTGGCCCACAAATTAGGACAAGCTAACCTAGCCAACTTAAGCGATCACAATTAACTCTGCTTCTTTTGATTCCAATGCAATGTTCTCAAGCAACTATATTTGATGTCTTTTAGTAAAATCCTTAATTTCACACGAACGCTAAAGTTACCCCCATTAGTTTCACAGTTCAGATGACTGAAACCTGCAACCATAACCACCAATTTCTATTCCCAATAACTGAAGCAGATGTGACGTCATGTGAAAATAAAAGCAAGGAACAGAGAGGATAATGGGTATTGTGAGATTAAATGTTTTGGTAGCCCTGTGAGAGCTGTCGGTGGGAACACTGACACATGCTGTGATAAGCAGACATGCTCTGTGAATGAGGGAGGGAGGAAGCCCTTCTGATAGCATCCAGGTCATATATAACAGGCAGACAAAGCCCACAGGAGACAGAGCATCAATACCCACACATGTACACCATCATTACAGTCCCCACACAAAGCCTGGTGTCAATAGCAGCCGTGTTATGGAGCCGTCTCTCAAATTAAAATCTTGTGTCAAACTGCTTCTGATAGCAACAGCTATTTAGTGGTCATATTATATTGCCGAGCCAATGAAAAGTAATAACAGTTGTATTTAATGTATCTGCTCCTGCCAGCTGCCGGGCAAAGAGGGTCTTAATAGGAGCTGTCGATCACTGTCAGCGCCGCCGGAGCACAACAAGAGGCCGGTGGTAATAAACACAAGGAGGAGATAGCAACGGCAGCCTGCAGCATGCTCCTGTTAACTTCCTGTTTGTAACTCTCATAATTTGTCACGCTACCTCCTCGGAGCATCACTCTTCTCTGTTTATCTGTCGCCCCGTCTTTCAGCCATTAATCCGCCTGCAGACGTTTGACACTTTGATGTTTGTACATGATGTTACGACAGGAAGTGGATCCATGACGATGGTCGATCCAGTGGAAACAGTCAGACCACATTACAGTGAAGGAAAAAAAATGAAACTTTAATACAGTCAGGATGTTGATTTCCTGCTTTTTGATTCATTTAAACTAAAACTAAAAAAGTTAACTAAAAAGACTTTTGAAAGAAAAGTTAGTTGAATTTGGGTATAGGAAACAGTTTGTTTATGTGTGCCTCGAATTTACAGGAAGGACATCAGGCAATCTCAAACAAAAAGGATTTTTTCAAAGAAAAGGTACATTTCATTAACATTAAAAACATGTGTTGGATTAACCCTTTGGTCCCAGATGTCTCATATGAGGGACATGGCATCATTTAAAAAATAAATATGTATTTTATTTAGTCCCCCAACATGTTATACATCATTGCAAAGCTAAGATTCTTGAGATTTGATTTATGTATATCATCTCAATCATAACTATAGATTGAGAAAACATTTAATATAAACTAGTTGCAAATCCGAAAGTCTACATGTATGTAATGTCCCTTTAAAAGCCGTACTGCAGTTGTTAAGACAACAAAAGTGGTTCGGTTGCATCAGCAAGAGTCTAACATATTCCAGTGAAGTAGCTGCCCCATAACAAGTTTTTGGAACAGTTTTAGTTGAAATTTAGGTTTTAAGGGCTTATATGTTCAAATCTATCACAAAAGTAAAGAATAAACATTCTAACTCATCGTTGTTGTTATTGGTTGTGTTTCACATCACATGACCTGCCACAAAACTACTGCAGAATGTTTTTTAAGCCTGATTTGTGTTAATCCGTATGGATCAATATTATTATTTAATAATCACTGCAAGATTGTTGACATAAAATCAGTTCCTTTAGATTTGTTTTTAAAAAAGTTTGAATTATGTTGTAAGGTCCAGGTGGCCATTATTGGTAGCATGGCCATACGTCCCTGTGTTTGTAATAAGATTAATAAAACAAATGCTTTGTAGCTACATGGTTTCTGAGACATATTAGTAGGATGTGTGGATTTATACATAAACATCAGTGACTCTGGTGCCATATACATTTTCTAGAGTTTAATAACATTAATTGTTAAGAGATAATCAATCATTAGTTGTTTGCCTTGTCTGTATTTTTTTAATGGAGTATGAGTCTGGAATGAAGATTAACTGAATTGAATTGAATATCAAAATATCTATATCTTGATCATTTGGGATAAATGTGTAGTTTATCATCAACAGGTAAACTGTTTAAAGAAACTATGCTATCAGGATAGTTAGGAACTACTTTTTCTTCCACCTGCCATAGGCATATGAAATACGCCACAGCATAGTGTCACAGCAAAGTCGGTAGTCATGCATGTGTTATTTTAGCTCCATGCACAGCAAGCACATGTTGTTTGGTGTTTGTGGGAAGACCAGGAACCCCCTCAAACATCTAAGAATCAATAATAAAACAAAACCAGGTGGAGAAGTTATAATAAGGTGTTCTGAAGAGGAGAGGGATGCTGCTAGGGTGGTGATACACATTGCTGTCTGAGTCCTGTGATGCTGCAGGCAGGTACCATCACGTACTTTCAGGTACTATAAGGCATCCAGGTCCAAAGAGAGAAAATATGGAGCTGATGAAGATTTGTACTAGGCTTAGGTTTATATGCTGATGTTCAAACAACTGCATTGCTAAAAGAGAGTATCCTGTTTTGTTCACACATGCATTAATAACAATGTTTACATGAGAAATTAAAGTTAATGCTGCAGTTTGGATTAATGTGTGTTCCTGAAATCATTTTTTCTAACTTAAATCTTTATTTCTTTTGTCATTTCAAAAACTTCTTTGCAAGTCATACACTTTTTTAATGAAATCATTTTAATATGAAAACTAATGAAAACTTTCCTTAAAATATTGTTGATACTCTTTGGGAAGAGAGACAGATGATGAGACTGGAAGTACAGAAGGAAGAAGAGAGGACACAGAGGACATGAGAGGAAGAGACTGAGTTGTTACATTTAAATAAACTTTGGTCTCATCATGGTTGTGTGGGTGAGAATGAGTGTTAAGTGTTTCTCAAACCCTTCATACAGCCCTGAGTGGTAGAAGTACTCTTTAACACACTGAGGGAAGAAAAAAACATTTTCGGGAAATCTCTTATTTATCAGGTATGTCAGAGTCTGAGAGGTGGGATTCAAACCACTGCAGTGTTGACAGGAAACAACTGTCCGCATCTTTTATTTACAGTCAGTGGAGGTAACTGAGATTTAGACGTCTCCAAAAAATTACATTCAATATTTAGTTTTTTTGAGGAAAGTTAAAGTTTCATAGGAAGTATAATAGCCTAACCAGCCTTCCTACTTTCTGTTTTGTAATTTCTCACAAATTTTCTGTTTGCATTTAATATTTTATTCATTATGTATTGCTGATAATAACACATAGGGTGTATCTCACTGTGTGACTGATGTTTCCTGTTAGTATGGACTTTTTATCCTGACAAACAAGCTCAAGTTCTTGTGTTGTTTTGTTTTTTACAAAGAAATTCTTGATAAATAACTTAACCAACCTGTTTAAAATTATATGAGCTGTGTCTTCTTGCTTGTGGCTGGCAGGTGAAGCTGCATGCTCTGCTGTGTGCTGGTGTATGTGCATTGAACATGCATGACATGGGCTCATGTTTGTATGTGCTGCATGTGTTTGTGGGTAAACTTTATCTGAACCGTCTGCAGAACCTCCCTCTCCTTGATTAGAGGACAGCAGCGTGGCTAATGAGAGCGTTCTGGCTGCAGTTTTAATCTTTATAAAAAGGCTTCACCCAACTCCCTTGTCCCACTGGAGGGAGATTAAATGCTTCTTCACATTAGTAATGTCAGCACAAAATGATTATCTTTTCTGAATAATTTATTCCTTGGCCCAGAGTAATTTTCTTATCTCTCCCTTTTTGCCTCTTTTACTCGGTGGTAGACGGTAAATGGCTGTTAGTCTCCAGAAAACCTATGGATCGCTGTTTCCATCAATCAATTAAAAAACACTTAACTCACACTCAACATGATTTATATCTTGTTAATAGAATTGTCTCACTATATCCCTATATTATTATAGCCTTAATTCCATTAGCTGTTTGCTTAATGCTTTTTTTAAGGCTGACCTCCAGCAGCAGGAAGATGGAAGGAGGATTAGGCCGATATTGGTCAGAATGCTGAGCCTATTTCTGGGAATGCTGTAGGTCAGGGCAGCAGAAGGACTCTGGATGATGTCTTCTGATTGGCTGCTTTGATCCCATAGACCTCATCCTTCCATTATTCCTATTTACTGCCATGACATTCAATTAAAAGAGCCCCAGACTGTTGCATACAGAAGTGCAATGCTACCTTTTAGCTTGTAATCCCATAAAAAGAAGTTGTGTCTGGATCTGATCTGTGGTCAGTCTGGAATGGGAATATCAGGTCTTTAGTTTGCATTGAACAGCTGTTTCACTTTTTCTTTTTTTATGTTTTTACAACAAGGCTCAGGTGGCCAAGTTTCCATTTAGAATAAATGTTTGTCCCTAAAAAGGGTCTGAGACACATGGATGGGAGGAAAACCAAAGTATGAGAAGAAGTATCCAACATTTTTGATTTGATTATGAGCACAAACAGAAAGCCAGGTAAGCTTCATGCAGGCCATGCTGTCCCTTTTTTCCTTTTTCTCCTACTTATTAATGTTTTTAACTAATATCTTCCATAACCATCTTGCTAATCTCTTCTCACTTTAAATCACCAAAAATTTAAAAGTGTCAATGTTGTTCAGGTTTTGCTTGTTTGTTTTAAATCTGATCACAGTCCTTTGGTGAGCTGGGCTTGGATGTGGATTGCAGATGGACAACATCCATCCACTACAAACTGTTTCAGTCGAAATGTGCTGTTTTGTTTTGTTTTGGCGGATCTCAACTATTTCAATTATTCTATTTTGCAAAAGGAGATTTTCTTTATGACATTTGAAATTTCTCTGGCATCAGATCATGTCCTTAAGTGTAATCAATCTTTTTTTCTTTGTTTATAGAGTCTTGATTAGATGTTTAATGTTTGTAATTTAATGGAGCAGACATTTCATTTTCACTCAGTTGATCATCTCAAAACTCCACAGATTGGTCATGCAACCTCTTGTTGGATTTCTGACTCTCAAGTTTATCACATAAACCAGCAGAAGAGCATGTGTTGTTCATATTTACAGCAACTTATTTAAAGTCACACACAATCATAGTAAAAAGAAGTATGACAAAGAGAAATTCTTTATTTATGCACTCATCGCCACTTTTCTTTCTGATACTAAACTAATAATTTAGTCCGTGCCCTTGACACAGTTACATATAAGTTACACTTTAAATATTCATCACATGTGGCCTTGTGAACCCATTACTGTGCTCCATGTCCAATACCTACACACAGCCAAGGGAGGATGAGTTAAAAACCACCACAAAGTGTCATCAAATAATCAATCATACACCCCCACTGTGATTGTCCTCATCTGTTACCTAAGTGTTGCATAGAATTTCAATATATTAGGAGGGAATGAATACAGAAATACACCAGGCTGGTGCTACTGGAAGCACATGAATTCAGCTGTGCGAGCTAATGAGGATCATATGAAGCAACCTTTGATACTGAGCCTCCTTCACGTCCATAACAAACACCAGGTCGCTCTGCACAAGGTCAGTGCTCGGAAGCTCTACGTTAGCTGAAAAATAAAGGAGTTTGTCTGGGATTTAGTGCTAGTAATACTGATGGTCATCTAATATTCAGTAACAAGGATGTGCACAGGCATGGGCTATTGGTGCCCAGGCAACAGTATTTTGCCCTTTGCTTGGGTTTCCCCTCCAGATATACAGTGTACTTAAATGCTGCATGATAGTTGCTCAAAGATTTGTGGAAGTCATAGTATAAATTGTATTTCCATTTTGAAATCTTTACAAACTTTTATTTGATAAAACTTTTGTAAACATAACAGTGTAAACAGTTAATAGCTTAAATTGGAACCATTCAAAGCGTAATAATGTGAAAAAAGTATGATAAAAAAACAATACAGGTTGGCAGTTTCTTTAATTATTGTTTATAGATTTAGACATGAAGGACCAAAATAATGAAGGGTCAAAGAAATGTTTTTGATGAGGGAGGGAGTTTGAAATGTTTCTAACTTTCTTTAGTCATGACATGTTGCTCTTTGCTCTATAAGTCTGTCAGAAAAGTATGTTGACCACGCTGACAGCCATCATGGCCAGCACCTCTCAGTCCCTGTATGTCAATCAATGTGGGAGCAGCTTGCAGCACTTCAGCAAAAGACTGAGATAGGGTGAGTGTAGGGTTAGAAGGGTGATGTTCCATCACTTCTTCTTCCCAAAGCAATCAGTTTCTGCAGTTAGCACAAATAAGCAGTTGTTATTTATCGGCACAATCACCGGATCATGGACCTTTTAATTCTAATTATCTGTATTTATTTTTTATGTTTTCTAATGTTATTTTTGTCCTTTCAGGGTTGCAATTTATTTCTACTAATACCAGCATAATAAAATTGCATGAATTAACAGAAAATTATCATTTTTTGTGTAACAAAAAAGTGCATTTTGTTGCATTTAGAGAGCTAAAGAAATCTAATCTATCTATTTGAATCAAATTTATTTGTATAGTACATTTAAAAACACATTGACCAAAGTGCTTAACATTATTATTTTTACACTCACAAAATTATTTTCTACAAACTTAAGTCTCTCTGGCAGATTATTTTATTTTTTATTATGTTTGTGCAAAATCTCACAGAAATCTATTCAGTAGTTGCTTCAGTGAGGACCCCTGCAGAGCCGCACTGAAAACAAACTCATTGTCAGTAAAAGTGTGTTTGTGTTAGAGTGGATTTGTCTGAAGTGGTGGGGGGCCGTCCACCACACAGGCTGAACACAGGCTCCACACAGACACTATATTTAGCTTCCTGTGAAAACCATCTGCTACCTCTTTCTGCTTGGAGACAACGAAGACACATCTGCACACATCTGTGGGGACAGACTCACACGAGTTTCTTTACAGTCATAAACTGTAATGACATGCAGCAAAATAAACACACTGCTATTGACAAACCCAATGCTTGATGTTGTTATCTGCCTCTGTTACTGTAGCCTCCCAACCCGAGAACTGGAGCAGAACTTGTGTGAGAATAACCGACCCAGAGTGGAAATCTTCCAGACTAAATAAAGCCACAGGAGGAGGTCTCCTGCAGGAGGCATCACACGGAGAGTTGACGTAACGCTGAGATGAACATGGACGGAGCTGCACAGCTGGGTGGAGTCATGCAGGCAGCAGGTGGCTGCATAGCGTAGAAGGTATGAGCGTGTAGGACCACCATTGGTCCAGGATCGGCATCTTTTACCAAAACTCCCAAACAAACAAAGTGGCGATAATCTTGCTCTTAGCAACTTCTGAGGTTGACTATTTCAATTATATTCAATTCAACTTTATTTGTATAACGCCAATTCATAAACAAGGCACTTCAAATATAATCAGTTTAACCAAATCTGATGCCCATACAGTCATATATACATACATACTAGCCAATTAATAACAAATACCGTATGTAAGGAAACTAACAGACTGCATCGAAAAGAGTCTTCGATCAATCCCCATTATGTGACTACTAAAAAAATTATACCACAGAATATTAATTACTGGTTGCGCAGCCAGCTCAGATATACGCAGTGTCAGTGGGTCACCAAAAAACATACCAGGCAAATGCTTGAGTAAATGTGTCCTTACTGTGAATTAATGAAAGGAATTGGCAACATTATATCTTTTCAGAGTTGATCCAGTTAAGTATGTAGTTAAAACAAAGAGGTCCCAACATGTATCCTTGGTGTACACCACAGGTAAAAAAGGGCTGAAAAAAAAGGAAAATACCTGTGAGGCAGATAAGGAACTTCATTAAACAAATTCAGGGTACTGTCATGGAAACCGCTCAGGATGGGAGCTCTGCTCTGGTCTCTGACAAACAAATTTTTCTCAAGAGTCTGAAAGTTTAAAGAACAGATTAGCTGTTTCCACATTCACAGGTACAAAATGTTTAACATGAAATAATTACAAATATTTTGCACGGTTGTGTCTACAGGCTGTTCCAGTGGTGCAGTTATGTGAAACAAAGTCTGCTGCCATTATCACATTACTGATTTAGCATTATGTGGCATACAGTAGACAGAGCCTCAGATAATTCAGCCTAATTGAATAAAAGCTCTCAGGCCTGATCTCACCGAGGATATGGAACATTAATTGACATTTGCTGAAGCCGAACAAAGGACAGTAGAGCCGTAACGCTCATTTAAACATATTAATCCCCAGAATAAATTGTCCTTTTCAATCTGTTATTGATCTGAAAACGAGTTAAATCAATCCAGAAAACAGAAAAGCAACTGGGACGAGCATTTCTCCAGATTTATGTGAATTTATTTAAACCGGCAGCATTTGATTAGGGGGGCACATTCATGCCAGAGCAGAATTAAAGAAGCTGCTGTTTTGGCACACACACACTTGTGAAAGTAGAGAGGCTCTTTTTGTTATGGTGCATCCCCGGCCGCCTCTGATAGATAATAAGAAATCCCTGCAGTCTGCTTTTAAAGGCAGCCTGATGGCGGGGGCTCTGGATGAGGGGTTAAACTGGTGAGAGCATGTTTACTAAGCTGTTTGAGGAGCATTCTCATATGGCCAGTGGCAGTGATGGGGTGCGCCGAGGGGGGATGGGGGGGGGTGCATCTTTCCATCTCAGTGCTCCGGAGTGCAATGATGGAATGACCTGGACTTGATCTTTGAGGGCAACATGCCTGATGGCTCCTGCAGATTGATAAATTGATTCAAAACTATTACCATGGTAAAAAAGCAATAAGGTCATAAAAATTGCATCGGTCCGGCCGGCTAAGTAAATCCGAGGCATTTTCAGGAGCGAGGACGGTGGGGCAGGAGGCGCCGGGCATGAGGTGGAATGAGAGAGCAAGAAATGACTTTGAAGAGCTCATCATCTTCAATCTATTTTTCCTGCCAGGGCTCCATGCCGCTGCATAGAGGCACTTCATTACAGGGGAATAACTGTACACAGGCAGAGCCCCGGCCAGCCTCCTCCGATCCTCCCGGGCCCCCGGGGGGCTCCAGCTGGTTAATACCTCATCACCGGCTTCATTGAACGCTTTAATCTGCACTCCTGTGATCAATAGGAGCCCGCTGTAAATTAAAAGGGCCATTTCGTGTAATCAACCCTGTTAATGCTCATTCTGAAAACCATTATTTGTGGAAGGTATTTAGGAGAAAATTGCCACCGTGACAAACCCTGGAGTGCTCCCCTCTCCACTCCCCCATACACCCACCCATCCTCCCCCGCGGGTCTGCAGCAGGGCTGTGCAGACCAGCAGTGGTCAGAGGTTTGGACAGGAGGGATCAGGTGTTTCACCTCAGCATCAGTGCTGCAGGGACGAACACTTTTAGCATAGCATCTGCAGCGCCCCCTGCTGTGTGGATGTCAGCACCTGCAGTTTGTTTACACGTAAACATCTTTAACTGCATCAGACAAATACAAATCTTAGAAATTAAGGATGTTGAGAAGGTGTCCTTTTCATTTTTCACTGCATCGAGTGCATCACCCCGACATTGTGAAACATTTCAAGGGATTTTACAAATAGAATTTATTCACCTTTTGTGTTACTTTTTTATTAGCCTATTTATTTATTATAAACATGTGGAAATGATCACTTTTGTGAATGAGAAATAAATTGCTAATATATTTTTTATTGTATTTGAGAACAGAATCATAGACTTAATCTGTCAAGTCTTCAAATAAAATAAATCACTTTCCATCAATAAAATGCTGTCTTTAAAAGTCATTGATTACAAATAAAAAATATCTGCTGTATGTCTTAGTGGAAGTTCTGTTTTCATAAAGTAATAAATATATATTTATTATTATAAATAATAAAACAGAAATAAACACCAATTTAACTGTCACAAAACCAACACAATTTGGTACCAAATCTTGAGTAAATGAAAGCTTTAATGTAACTTAGCAAAAAGTAGAGCAACATAAAGCTATTAAAAGATCTCACAGATTTTAATAGCTTTAATGATTTAAGGTCTCAGAGAGCTCCTTTTCTAGCCACAAATGAAGCATTAAATCAAGTTCTGTTGTTTTTGTAATCATACAGTAAAACCTTCACCTCAGCTCTTTGAAGCAGGGAAACTACAAAATCCATTCTTTTTGTCATTTCTACTTTCCTTCTCATATGATTTTGTGATGAATGTTTGTTATGCTTAGAAGAGCTGGTTTGTCTTCTCCCGGTTAGTTTACTAAGGAAAGCAATGTTATTCAGGCCGAGTGTGAGCATAATTCAGAATGGGCAGAACATCGTTTGTGGCATTAAAGCTTCATGTTGCAGCAAATATTCTGTCTGCACACTCAATTACAGCCACTGCTGGACTGCATGAGTCTGTGTGGGGCTGAAAACCAGCAGGTTTTACAAAGCGGGATGCTGATTTACACATCACAGCGGTGCATGTTGTTGTGGGTGGATGAGAAAAGGGACAGCATGGGCTGAAGAGGGACAGTAAAGTCCAAAATGGAGAGAGCATGAAGAATGGGAAATGAAGGGTAGAATATATCAGTTAGGAAGGAGGGGATGAGCCTCCAGTGCAACACACACACATTCAAACACACACCCGCCAGGAGCGAAAATGAAATTTTCTAGGCCGCTATTTCTGCAGCAAATTCAATTACTGAAGGCACTTGTACAAAGAGCTGTGACTTCCCTGATGGTGAGATTGGAAAAGGCTGATGGCTGCAGACAGTGAATATGAGGACACGGCTCCAGCGGCTGCTGAGGGCAGGTACGAGCACAAAAACAATAAGAGCCATCTGGACAGGTGAGAGAGCACCGACGCTGCGGTGATAAAAGGTTACGAGTTTAGAAAAGTTCTATCACATTATCTTCCTCTTATATAAAGTGAGAGGAGGGATTATGCTGCGACCCAGCCCCACGCTGTGATTTACAAATGGCTGTTGTCAGTACATGTGAGTCATTCTCCATCACATACGCCGGCACTTAAACACACCTGAGATGATAAATAGGAGCAGAGACAGAGCAGGATATTAACCTCAGAGGCCTGCACACAAACACACCTGGAGACAAATACAAAGAGACTGAATTTACTGCTTCACTCTGCAGCTCCACAGATACATAAATAACCAAACACTGTCTGAGGAAGACAAGCAAACTCCACACATTTACATCAGAACTTCCACATTATCTTGTCGTTACATGGGAATGCAAGATGAGTTCAACCTTAAATTACAACTGCAGTTCAAACATGATTCACTTGCAGGTTATGTCAGAAAAGAACTGGTATTTATTTTAAATGAGAGTCTGAATACAAACACAAGTCAATATGATTGTTGCTTAGTACTTTGAGGTTATCCTGCAATGTAGAGTTATTTACGTTATTTATAGCCATTACAGGCACTGTAATGGGACCCGGAAGTGATGTCATCGAAGTCCTTTACTCCAAGTTAATGACTGTAAATAACAATGCATCACCGCAAAAACCCAACTCCAAGCCACCTTGAGCTCACAGAGGGATCGGACCAGCGATTCATAACAACACATTGGTGAAATGAAGGAGTTTTGTGGCAGAAATTACTTTATTTAGAGGCTGTGCGAGCTGGCCCCGTTCACTGCCATTATATTGGATGTACGCTCATCGCAAGTGGATCCAAATATCTGCCGAAGGAGTTGGAGTGACACCGAAACTGTCTGGGTGAGTAAATGATCGTATTTCATGCTAGAAAATAAGTCTAGGTTGAAAAATACCGAACTTATCCTTTAACATATATATAAATAAACTTGGCTTGCCTCACAGATAACTGTGCCATTAAATGAGTCAGGAACATGAACTTTTAAGGTCTAAAAACTACATAGTATGTCTTTAAGCTGCAAGCTGCAACCCAGACTGCAAAGCTGTTCATGCTCCTTGCTTTCAGAAAGTTGCAGTTAATTTACCAATAAATCTGTTTGCATTTTCATAGAAATTACTGCATATTTTATCTGTTATTCTATGCATTCATATGGTTGTTTATTTGATTGGTTTTGGATCATGTGTGCCTCCTGATGCTTTCAGAGTGAAAAGATCCTAAAACACAGCGTTAGTTCTGCTCTTAGCCTCGTCTGCTTGGCTGGAAAATGCTTCCCGTCTGGTAATCCTGATCGCCTGCTCCTCATTCTCATTGTGTGCTTTTCCTTTAATTTCTCCTTTCTGTGCTGCAAAGCCAGCAGCATTACCTCGGAGGAAGAGGGGATCTAAAGTATTTGATTCCAATTCCAGTCAAACCCTGAGGGGGACTTCATCAGCCCAGCAACCTCTGGTGCTTCACGGCATGACAGACGGAGAGGGTAGAGAAAAGCTATTAAAGCTGTATCTTAAAAGGTCAATAACATTGGCTGTAATGACTGTGACTGTTTAATCCAAATATATGGGTGTGTGGCTGAGCCCTGCTGCTGACATTGATAGACTTGAGTGGCAACTGAAGGATCCTTGGCTGTCAAAAAATCCCAGTTTGAGAAACGCCACCTGAGTGTAAACTCTTACACGAAGCCGGATTTCTTCATCTAATCATCAGGATTGTGTGACTGTGAAGGAGTGGTTTGTGTGTGTGTGTGTACAAAACGATCGATACCGGAGCATCCCACAGCATCTCACAGACTGCCAGCCTTTTTTAAATTCCACAACACCAGCACAATGGCAGCATTGGAAGATATTAACTGAAATATGGATCTAATGTCAACTAAATATATGCTGGGGGATAAAAATATGAAGATGTGCAAACGAGAATGTACAATGTTCACAGTAGATATTAATGTAAAACAAGACAATGTCACAATATCAATATAAAGGCAGGTGCCAACAATGGGATGATAAAATAGCATGATTTCAAAGAGGGCCCATATTGAACAGAAAAACTACTATAAAAGGGTAAAAGCCTACAGTCAGAATGACCTGGCTGATGATGCATTTCATATGCCCTATTCTGATATCAATCTTATGTTTTTATCATTCAGAAAATATTTTGAAAAGGTTTGCAGGAAACCTGTCTTAAAGATGCACAATGTAAAACTTTAAAACTCCATGTTTGTGACTCGTGTGATGGCACAGTGACATTTCCAGAGGCACTGCCGCCCAGCAGCATATCTGATGC
The DNA here is from genome assembly GCA_036024015.1 of Craterocephalus amniculus. Lineage (NCBI taxonomy): Eukaryota > Metazoa > Chordata > Actinopteri > Atheriniformes > Atherinidae > Craterocephalus > Craterocephalus amniculus. The sequence goes on from JAVQJG010167323.1 coordinate 16,326, forward strand.
TACAGTACACTTCCAGTAAGCTTTGTTATGTTGTAGCCTAGTTTTGCCTTAATGCACACATCAGCAAGCATCATGTCTGATTGAGCAAAGAAATATAACAGGACATTATTGGAGGAGGAGAGGAAAAACGAAAGAAAAGTAAGTGACAAGGCAAGTGTCAGACTGACTTTTACTGCCTGAGGAGAGTTCGGAGAACAGGAAGGATGCTAGATGGATGCTGAATTAGCCGTTGTTAGGGGGCGTGTCATTTAGAAAATCTGCCAACGTTCTGTAGAGTCTCTGTAAAAGAAAAATGAGTTAATTTTTATGTGATCTGGCTGTGGTATAGTCAACAGTATAAAGCAAGTGATTTATTATTTTATTATGACTGTAAAGTGCCACTATTTTGTTCTTCTTCCATCCATCCATCCATCCATCCATCCATCCATCCACCCATTTCCTTTGGCTTATCTGAGGTTGGGACAGGCAGCAGTCAAAGCTGCGTTTATCTGAGACAGAGATAAAAGTTTTGCATCTGGAGTGATGCTGACTCTGTATCATGGGAAAGAAGGAGCCTGAACCAAAAGGAGAAGATGTCAGTTTCCCAGTCCATCTTGGTTCTTACGGTCACGTAAGAAGTTGCGGTCACGAGCTGTGAGTAGTTACCCAAAGCATGAGATCATGGAATCAAGCAGCTGAAATGAGTTTCCTCCACAGGGAATGAGGGTTCTTCCTTATAGATAAGCTGAAAAATGAGGTCATCATTGAGCAGCTAAGAGTAAAACTTCTGCTTTCTGCTTCTAGAGACGACAGATGAGGTTGCCCCGGCGTCTGGTGAGGAGCCTTCCTGAAGCCTCCATTCATGGTGAAGTGTTCCAGGCACGTTCCAACGGGAGGAGGCCCAGGGAAGCTTCAGGACACACTGGAGGTATTCTAACTCTCAAAATCACAAACACCTGCATAAGCTGGCTGGAGAAAGAGAAATCTGGGTTTCCCTCAGAGAAGCAGTGAAAAATAGATTCATGTTGACTTTTTTACGTGAAAGTTTAATCAAATGTCTTGATAACGCATGCCAACATGCATTTGTACAAATAACTTCACATTTTAAAACTTTAATCCATAAGGATTGACAGTTTTACAAAGAGTCACATGAGTGATTCAGCTGGCAGGTTGAGGTCTGTTTGTGAGAGGAAACAAAAACAGTTTGCACTTTTTAATCACAGGAATTTAACATTGTTGTATTCAAATGTTTTAAACCCAACACCTCCTGGTGAACTGCATGTACTTCAGGTTAGTAGTCTGTTCTGTGTCTGTGTGTCTGCACGGAGGTTGTTTGGGAGATGGGTTGATATGCGGTTGTGTTTGTCCAGAGCTGAAACACAGTCTGATATCATCTTTGCAGCTCCTGGCAGCTAATGTGATATTTGCTGTCGGCCTGGCCCCTGAATCCGGTGTCAAGCAGCAGATCTCATCTGCAATGTAAGACAATTTCCGCACATCTGAAAAGACACTTTCTCCAGTCAATAGACTATAAATTGCTCTTGGAAAATGGTATCATCTTAACTAAAGGTGATTCACTTTCCTCCCAGGGTCCAAAGGGTGACCCCTCCTTTTTTAATAATTTGTGTGTTTAGATGTTTGGTCAATCTACCTCACTCTTGTGACGTGTCATCAATCACATTCGTCCCGGCACAAATCTCCTGCCACCAGATTACAGGTTATTAAAAGGACGATCACGAGGCAGCTGGCTGTGTTTTGGCCCCTCTTCTCATTTTCTTTGTATAATCGAGTGATTCATCCACCCGCCTCCCTCCGTCAACAAGCGCCGCCGCCTCCGCCTCCTCTCCAGGTTTACTGCAACACAGCTACAGGTGTCATCTCAAGGTCTCTTCCCTGGAAACCACATTTCCCCTCGTCTTATCTCTACTGCCAATAAAAATCAAAAGAAAAAGGTGAATTTCTCTCCATGTTCCTCATCAAATTCAAAGGCTTAAGAGGTGGACAGGATGCGCTCCAACAGCCAATCAGTTTCACAAACATCAGTCAATTACAACATCAACACATGATGTAAGAAGTCAGCATTAAGACCGTCAGATTGTTTATACAACATTAAGAGATATTTGTTGGTATTTTGGGCCCTCTTTTTAGCAACTTCCTATGATACAATAATTGGTTTAATTGCCTATAATTGATCAAGCAAACCCACTTGTTGCCTATTTAAGGGAGGAAAAGGCATCTTGCATGGTCAGTTAGTTCTCTGATGTGTAAGTCTGTGGGGCAGTTTTGAAGTAGTTAAAGTGTAATCCACGATTCTGACATGAGTACGATACACGCGTGAAAAACAATGTACTTTCACTGATTATAAAATGCACATACATTAATATTTTTCATAGAGATTTTTTACAGATGTGTTTATTTTCATGATTTAAAAAAATTCCTGTGCACACAAATTATCTGCAAATGTTGAATGCATTCACAAATATCCAAATGAACCAGCTTTCCACCAGAACTTGAATGTAGCATTTAGGCTATTTGTGGATCTGTAAAGACATGAAAATAGTCTTAAAACTCCATCTGTGCAAAAATGCAGTCTGAACAGTGTTTGTAAGGTCAAACGTTTACATGTAATTAACTATTTTTATGCAGAGCCAGATTGTCGAGCATAAAATTAATCACAACTTTGAGATTAACATTAAAAATCAATGCAAAATGTTCAAGTTTGCTCAGTTTGTAATGTATGTGTGATATTGGTTACGTGTTCAAACTGCTTGATACTGATGTGGAGATTCACACATACATTTGCAATGACAATCAAGAAATACATACATACATTACACAAGTAAACCTGTAAAAAATACAAAAAATGTCCCAATAAAAACTATTCTAATAATAATTTTGATGCCACGCTTTTCTTAAAGTGATACTGTTAACTTTTGACCGAAATATCAGCCTAATTTGAGTAATGCCGGATGATTTCTTTGGTCAGTATGCAGTATCAGCGCTCCGAGGCGGCTACCCTCTTCAGAAAACAGACATTGTAATTTTGCAGGAGGAGATCCATTTCTGACGGGATCACGTGACCTGCAGCACTTTGCTTTACGTTCTCCACTATAAACACAGAGGCTCTGCTTTCGGCTACTTTTACCCCTCCTCCATCTAAAGTTTGTCATGGCTGAACAAAATAAGAAGGTGAAAACAGTGTTTGGGGAAGCTGGAAAGAGAGACTGTTTAATTTCGCAACAGTGTCATGTTACTATGGGAAGTTACAGGTTTAGTGCCTCTAGTGGCCAAAAGTTACATGGTAGCTCAAAAGAAATGTATTTTCTACTCTTAAGCCTTCATTTTGGACTAGTAGATACAAGTAGTATCTTTCATATTTATACTTGTCCATTAAACATGTATCACTTCTTTTTCATATTGCAAGTATTTAATGGGAATTGTTTAAGATTTTTCTTTGTTTGCCTTAGAAATTACAGTTTTGTTAACAAATTGGTCTTAAGTGTAAAGAACTGCAAATAATGATTATTCGATACGTAGATATATGGCTGAAGTTGTTTTATATTAATATTGAATATTTTCACAGCAGCTTTTACAAGCCATCTTTCGTTGTCCTTATGATCAAATGTTTAAGTTTTTTAAAGGATCTTGTTGGAATAAGGTCAAACAAAAAGATGTTTGCTTGTGAATCTGATAGTTGAAGATCTAATGAAATGTTAGTTATTGACTAATTAACTGAGGATCAGTTTAAATTCATAAAACATCTATACAGTATGTGATTAATGCATGAATGAAAAACACTTATAAAAGCAACATGATGTGCAGCTTTTGTACATTTAATTTGAAAATATCAGCACACACAGCATGAATCAAACAAAGACAGCAGGCAGTAAATAATCAGTTGGCATCTTTGTCTCAAGCTTAAGGAGCTGAGAGACTTATTTAATTGCAGTCTGATATAATTTCTGCTGCTTGCTTTAAAGACACTTAAGGAATCCAGTATATCGGCTCTTTATTCAGACATCACTCCATTTTTCTGCTCTGACAACATAAGACACATGATGTGGCTGTAATCAAAGGTGATCCACAACCGGAAATTCCCAAAAAGATTTATGACCGATTTAACAAGCTTCTCAGTTAAACTGTAAAATATCGCCTTGATTGCTCAGCATTAAAGAAATTAATGTCTTTATTTAAATTAAAAGAAAGCCTTATCACTGTTGTATTTAAATAAGACAAACGATGACAGGGCTTAAATAATGACTCTGTCTTTATGTTGGCCTTACATTAATATTACCTTTTATCTCAATCCAGGATATTAATAATGGAATACTCTGTGAATTAATACTTTTGATCATTAAGGGTTCAGAGCTATGTGAGTGGGAGAAGTAAGCGCTCAGGTCGCCATTAATAACCATCATAAAACACAAAAGATGTGGCTCTTCGGGGCCTCATTGCTGGTGATTGATCATGAATATTAACGACCCCAAATGGCAAATAAATGGCACCATTTAAATCCTCCATATATGTCTAGTCATGGACGTTCTGTGCCAAAAGTGGAGACATATTTCATCCAGAAAAGCTGTCAAATAAGCCGAGAACATCATTTACAATAAAGATAGGGGCACACATCCACCTCACTGTACAAAATCCTGCTTTGTCCTGTCCTGCTTTACTTATCAAAAGAATAACTTAAATGTTTGAGATGTAGTTGAAGAGCTCAGTTTAAGATAAACCATTTACATAATTAGTGTTGTCTGGACTTGATGAATAATTATATGTTGTTATCTTGTTTATAAAACAAACTGAACCAAATTCTTTTAATGTACAGTAGTGGAGGAAAGAAATCAAAACAAAGACTTAAAAGGAAAAGGAACTGAAAATCATTAGTGACCAGTTTCATGTCACATCGATCTGTGGGTCCAAAAAATTGTTATTTAATCTTCAAAAAAAAGTCCGTAAAACCACAATGAGATCATGTTTTAGTACAGCAGGTTACCATCTTGAGTAGTCTTCATTCCCATCACAACAAGACAACAGCAATCATATAATCAATGCTTATTTGTATGGGAGTAAAGATCAATGAAACCTGGTTTGGACTAAATATTCCTTTTTGTCCAGAAAAAAACACTGTCCTTCTAAAGATGACCCCACAGATCATTTGTCCATGCCATTAATGAGGCCTATAATTACATTCAGGGAAGTGTTCATAAGAAGAACTCCATGATAAGGGTTGATCTGCTAACGGATGGTGGCAGTTTTTAGTGTTTTTAACCCTAACCTATGTCAGTTGCTAAACTCTATCAGTGTGTTTCTAGTAAAGATGTTTTTCACTGCTACTTCAATGACAGTCTTGCGTTATTCACGGTATTCATTTATGTTGGCATGACAGTTTCTCATAAGGCACCTACATACTCCGCAAGAAGCCAGAACTTTGTTCTTGCTCTCGAGGCTCCGAGACAAAAATAAGGTCATTTTGTTCCCGCGGACATGATTGAGGACTTTTCTTGACACATCAAGTTGGCTGAAGTTTTTTCTCGAGGGGCTCTGAGAAATGTAGCGTGATTGGTCGGACATTTGAAGTGGGCGTAGCTAAGGTGTGAAAGCATAAGGGAGGAGGACTTCCACATTTCTTCGGATGCAGCATGAATGAACAGCTTTAATTAACAGCTGATAGAGGTGGTGAGAAAGTACAAAAACGTTTCAAACACACAGTAAATAAAGACACGGATACTGCCGCATGCACAGTCCTGCACTGTCACCCACAAAGTTTCACGTAAAATGGAAAATAACTGGATCAGCCATTGCAAAGATAGACACAGATAGGCTCCCGCAGTAACCCCCGCCGGTCTTGCACGCTGTTTCTCATCAAGAATGAGATGCTGAAAAATAACTTTTTCTCACTCTTGTGGCCTAAAGAAAAAAACAAATTTCTTGCTTCTCGTGAAGTAACTTATGTAACAACCTACAGTGTTGCCTGAGGGCTTAAAGGCCATCTTTCCTCACATTTCATAGACTGGCTGAACCATGTCATAACATTCTGCTTTCAGAGAGGACCAAACCTCTTTACCGCCCAACATTAAAAAAAAAAATCTTATTTTTATCTTTGCTTGGAAAGACAAAGCCTTTGGCAGATGCTCCTTTTATACTTAATCGTGACACCCTTGCCTTTCACCAGTTAATCTTGAATATGTTTTAATCCTGTCTTGTCCTTTAAACAAGGTTTCATTGTTTGAAATAAAAATAAATATTTTCCTGTGATCTGTTCCTTTAAAGGCTTTAAAGGCCTGATCCTAACAGAGACAGAGCTACAGTCTGGAGCGTCACGTAGCAGAATGAAGAGATGTCATGTAAACATGGAGTGGAGGTAAGACACTTCATAACAACATGATCACAGACAATTTGAGGGCAAAACTAAAGCAAAGTCCACCTTAAAATTCACTTTAAATCCATCATCAAGTGTTTTTACTGCACCGACTGTGAAAATCAAACTATCTTCTGCACTTAAAATGATAGAAGAAGCTAAACACTGAGCTCCTTTGGGACCTCGGTGATCTAACAGCACAGCAGAGCCCACAGATTTATTTCAAACGAGCAGCTCAGGGCGGAGCCGGTGGTGTTCGGATGACCCCATACATCACACCTCGTGTGAGCACATATTAAGTGCTTTCCTCATCGCCCCCGCCCATTAAAAGTAAATAATCCGTTAAGGAGCGGTGCTATTCTTCATATGTGACAGGTATCTGTTTGTACAGAGTAGGAAGGAGTGTGAGGAAGAGAAGGAGGCCTGACGTGAGTGGACTCTTATTATCTTGCAGACGCCCCGTATTTTGACTCTGCGTTTAAACAAAAACTGGGTGAAATGTGTGTTAAATGCACTGCAGACTCTCAGGCTCTCTGAATTAAAAAGCTGGAGAAAAAGGTAGAGGCACAATGCTCAGTTCATTAACACAAATTTGTTAATGAGCACAGAGCTGAGAGAGAAACCAATTAGTGATTAAGTCCCAGCATCACACTGGAATAAATTAGAAGCTGCAATGCTTTTATGATTTTGCGTATTTATAATGATGAATTCATTCTACATCCTCCTAATAAATCATGCAAATTTATGAAGTGGAGGTTTTGTTTTATTACAGCGTATTATGTCATGTTCAATGTCTGAGCTGTGGCAGGAAGGAGGTAACGGCCGAGCTGGTGGCGCTTCATCTGGATTATTTATGGCCACTTCCTGTCAGCCTGTATACAGCTGTGTGTGTGTGTGTGTGTGTGTGTGTGTGTGTGTGTGTGT
>JAVQJG010167361.1:0-29669 GCA_036024015.1 Craterocephalus amniculus
CAGAGCGACGCGCCGCATCGTCTCACATGTCAGCTCCAGCTCCGTCAGCGAGCGGAACGTTTATAAAAGCGTAACGGTATAAAAGACGAGGTCCGCACCACGACTACTTTCCAGAGTAAATCTGAACGGTGCTTACTATGTGACGGGCGGACAATAACGTTTTTTATTTAATTAATTTACAAAGCACCACTAGCATACTACAGTGCAGCTGCAACAGATCACACGCAGCTGCAACGGGAGCAGTTTCACAATGACAATGACGTCATTGATCGGATCGGTTGATGAAAACTTTAGTGCCGATCAGAAAAAATTAAAAATATGTGAAAAATCGGCCGATCCGATCAAGCCGATCCGATCGGTGGAAAGCCTAGTCGTTTGCATCACACCCCAGCTGATACCGAAGCTGGAGCGCTATGATAAAGCCTTCTTAAACATGCAAACTGTCTTTGGTTTGTTTTTGTTCTCTTGTCCATAAGAATTTGAACATTTTTACATGGTAGTTTGAGTCATACAGGACGGCGACATTCAAAATGTTTTGTCCTTTGTCCTTAAAGCGGGGCTTCAGAGAACTGTAGCTGGAAAAGAATCTATTTGTTGTCACCCCGTATGAATAAAGCCTTTCATCATCTGGCGGCTGTGCTCCACTGAGCTTAGGATGAAGCGCCGCCTTCACTGGCATTTTGGAGCTCATCCGCAGAAGAGGCAGGTCCTTTAGTTTAGCACAGAACCTCAAAAACAGCCACAAAGTTCCTGATTCCTCAGTGATTTTCTCCCTCTGTTAAACACTTTCTTAAAAGCCCTGGCAACACTGAGTTCTTTATAAGCCTCTCAGCAATCCAGCATGCAGCGACATTTTAAGTCACATTAATCACATTTAAAGGTTAACCTATTTGAAAGGTCTAATTTAGTAAAGCTTGTTTTTCAGTATGACTGTATTCGCAACATTTTTGCAGGAAAGGGGAGGATTTTATTCACACTCAATCTAAAAATTTTATTTCATAAAACTGCAACATTCCTTAGTAATTCAGCAAACAAAAAGTTAGATATGCGATGATCCCCTCAGACTTTCTCAGAGCTGGCTGTAAGGAAGTCGTGACTGTATTTCAACCTGTCAACCTAACGGTTGATGCTGATTTGTTGGAGCTGATCTCTGGTTAATGAACCAATTTAAAGACATTTAGCTGTCGGTCATTTAGTTATCCGACAACCGAAAAAGTTATCCTGACAGATGATAAGAGATAGCTGTTTGATGATCTGCTTCAGAGATCTCATTTCAACAGTTTCCCATGTTGGGCAGAAATATAACCGTTTTACACCAGATGAAATGGAATATGATTACAGCAGCAGTCTTAAATGTATATTCTTTTGGACATTATCTGGTTTTATTTCAAATTCTGGTAAGAAAAAGGCATTTATCTGTATAAGCGGCATTAATATTACCTTCATATATGGCAGTGCAAACCCAGTTGATTGACTTTCTTATACTACATCTTAAATATTTTGAAGATTTAGAATGCAGTGTGCTTCAGAGGGATGTAATGACATTTTTATTTGTATGTTCAATTACAGAGCATTTAATGTCTGGTAGGGGTTGAAAAGCTAGATTTTTCACTATTATTTCACATATAAAGGAGTTTTAGGCAGCATTGGCCTTAGTCCTTTATATTAATATTTATTAGGGATGGGCATAATTGATTGACAATCGATTAATCGATCGTTGATATTTTAGTTGATGACATTATATTTTAATCGATTAATCAAATGTATCTTTAAACTGGTGCTGGTGCTGAAGTTGTACGTACCCAAATATTTTTCAGTGTCATCACTAAGTGAATCCCATTAAATTACAAGAGCCATTAATCTTGTGATAAAAATTTAAAGGAGACAAATGTTTTTTCTACTTTAATGTCATTTAAATATAGGCTATAAATATTGAATTTTAATATAGAAATATTAATGATTAATCCATATTTGATTGTTAATTTTTCTGATAAAAGATTAAGACAATTTGATCGAATGCCCATCCCTAATATATATTGAGTTGTTTTGAAATGCAGTCATGTGAAGACTGCTGCCAGACGGGCTGGCCTATTTTCTCTCTCCTTGGAATGTTTCCTTTCTTTTTGTTCTCATTCGCTCTCAATTCCCCCTTGTATTTCTTTGTGATTGTCTCCCCCTCTGTTTTTTTTAAATGTATTGGTAAGGCATGCAGGATCAATGATTGTTCTGTTTGGGTATAATCAAGTGCAAACGAGAGCAGTGGACCTCTGTGGGTAGTGGGCAGTGTTAATCCTGTTTTGGAAACATGTTTGACTGTTCAGTGCCAGTGGCGTCCCTTTGCCCAGAACCTGGCACCTGGCAGGGAGGCTTCCTGTCCTGCGCATGGCACAGGAGGACAACAGGGCAGTGAAATCTCCCCCCATGCTCTGCTCTGGATACCACACAGATAATTTTCACTGTTCACAAGACAATGTTTTTTCAGTTTTGTTCTTGAAAATCTTGCATTTATTTTCAAATGAACGTGGAAAACTGAGCTGATAATTTTATGTAACAACCAAATCCAGCCCTGTAGGGGTCCTACTGGTAAATTTGGCTTAAAGGATTTTGGCCTGTGGGAGGTCTGTGGAAAACAGTTAGCCATTCTCCTGTTTGCTTTCCATCTGACCGTCCTAGTTCTGTGCAGGCGTCTCCGAAGGATCAGCTGATGTAGACAAGGGGTGCTGCATTCCAGCTCGGGCACCTCATAGCCATGAGCTGTGCCAACAAGGCAGCCTCGGCCTGCAGCCCAGCCTCCCTCCCCCATTCTCCAGCTATATGACATCCTTCCTTGGCCGTGCAGAAGTACCTCAAGCTGTTCTGCACACAATCTGTTCCTGGTCTCCTGTTTCTCATGTTATCTCTGTCCACATTACAAAGGCTCCCTTTATGTCTCACTTGAAGGTTCAGTTTATTCGGTCATAGTTGCATGTTTTCCTACCTCGGCTTTCAAAGCTGATTATTGTATCTGGCACCCCTTTGAGTTTCAGCCACAGCTCTTGTTTGTGTATTCCTTTCAATTCAACCCTTAACCTGTGTGTGTTTTCTATATCTGACAATTTCCCTGAGCTTTCTTAAAGTTTTCACTGTTGCCTATCTTTCCTACTCTCATCTAACCCGAACAGCACTTTTCTTTTTCTTTTTTTTTTTAATCTTCAGTGTCTCCCATCTGCCATGTCTATTTCTTCGTCCCAGTGCTGTTCCTCCTGAGCATTCCCTCAGGAAGCCTTACACAAAGACTACAGAGTTTTCCTCTACTCCAGCATTTCTACTGCGGTCAGCCTGCATCATACTGCTTTGTAATGTTTGGGGCAAAGTTCCTTTGAAGTGTTGTTGAGTCTCTTTGCAAAAGGGATGGCAGGTTCGCCTGCATGCACAGGGTGTGGGGGTGAGTAGCCCTTTTGTGGGTTCTATAAAAGGTGTTAGAATAGTATATTTCACACAGGTATAGATAGATTTGATTCCTTTCAGCTCATTGACAACATTATCGGTCCTCGCGACCTTTCTGGTTCTTCACAAGACGTGTTATCTGACTCTGGCCACATGGAGCCACATTGAGCCTCTTTGTGTATGCACATTTTATGAGCTTGTTTTGGTGTGTGTGGGTAGTTGCGTCCATGCATGTGTGCCTGTGTGTGTATAAGGTGGGTTTTGAGATATCAGGATGACATGAGAATGCATGCCTGGAATGAGAGAGATTGTCACAATGCTGCTGGAAAAAGGGGTGGTTTTCTTGAGGTTAAATATAGCCACAGAAAAATGTGTTAATTTTCCTTTACACCTCCTGATTAGTGGTGCAACATGAGTTGCTCGTGACACAAGAGTTGTGGCAACAGGCCAGAATTCAGCACTGATGGACAGCAGGCATCTCAGCACTTCCCCAACAAGATGACATCTGTGAGCCTCAGCAACAATGCCAACATCACAGCACAGAGCAGATTGTAAATGTTATCAGTCCTGTCAGGTTGAGTCTATATTTGTCCCTGGTATCAGCTCGTAGTGCTCAACAAACTGTGGCTAACCAGGGTTTGTCAGATCTCTGGTCAAAACAACTGCCCACTGGCATTTGTGGCCATAATACTGTTTGTTACCTGGTCAAGGCTTTCGTATCCACTGCCCCCTTTGGTCTCCTTTGCACTGAACTGCTCAGCTTTCACCGTTTCCTAATGGGACATCACCCCCTGGTGTCTGGTATGCAGGTGTCTAATCTGGGCTGATCCCTTTGTTCCCCATGTTTGGCAAGGGTAGAAGCCCCCACACTGGTCTGGCAAGCAAATATGGCATTCCAGCAGCTCCCCATAATCCTCTGTCGGAAGTCCAGTAGACGAGTGGCTGCTGTTGATAAAACATGCTCCCAGTGGAATTTTACAGTTTGGGAATGGTAGATTCTTTGCTTTGTGTATGTGGGAGAGAAAAAAAACACACACACAGACACCTTTTTTTGCTGTCCAGAAAAAGAATCACGCATGTGCAAATTGTTTTGTGGATGTAATTCTAGAAAGTTGCTTGCTGGAAAAGTACATCTTCATGTCAGTAATACCGGCATATTTAACCATCTATGAAGTTATTCTATTTGTAGAGATGTTATTTTGTCTAATCAGGGCTTAGAATTCATTGAAATGCTTTTGTGGCTTTTCAGCATTTATTTCTTGTTTTTACTGTTTGAAAATCAAGTGGTTTTTGAGTTAAAAAAGTGCTTTCGCTTTCATATCAGTCTAGTTGGTGCCATCGTAATGTTTTCATAATTGCAGAACTCTGGAAGTTACTACTACAAAAGTTTCAAATCTTGTTGCTGTGTGAGGAGGGGCAAGAAGATGAAAAACAGTTCTGTGTTTAGTAAATATTTTGCTGCATTTACTACAGCTACTGGGTTATTGCAGAAAATACAGAAGCCCTTTTTGGGCAACTCCAAAATTTCAAGCCAAACATATAAGACTATTTTCTTTATTGAAATCATAATTATTGCACATCCTCAAAATTAGAAATTACTCTGATTGTCTCAAAGCGATTTTTACATATATGATTTAAAAAGCCTAACCCTACATGTGTTATTAAAATACTTCTTTCTTCCTTTATTCGTTGTAGGTGCTTATCCGTGTCATTGACACCAACAACCACAGGCCAGAGTTCCTTCATCAGGTTTATGTTACCAGCATCCCCGAAGACAAACCAGCAGGGACTGAGGTTCTGCAGATCAGCGCTATGGACAGGGACGAGAAAAACAAACTAACTTTTACACTTCTGAGCAGCACAGATCCCTCCAGCCACAGGAAGTTCCGCTTGGATGGAGGAACAGGGACTTTGTACACCACTGAGCGACTGGATCATGAGACCATGCATCGTCACATCCTCACTGTCATGGTATGAATCAGTACGCACTGAAACATTAGCCATGCTTTCTGAGAGGAATTTCTGTTCCTCTCTGTTTTGTACATATGGTTCAACAGATTTAATTTTAGACTGCTTTGCCATAGAAAAGATACCACCATGAAATCCAGATAAGGTTGTCTGCTCCTGTGATTTTTTAAATTTATTTATCATTTGTTTTACATCAAGTTTCTCCTTAGAGATTAACTATTCCTTGGAAGGCTCTCATGCTATTCAGTGTCTTCATAATTGTCCTCTTTTCCAGGTTAGAGACCAGGACATTCCAGTGAAGAGGAATCTTGCACGCGTTATTGTCAACGTGGAGGACACAAATGACAACGCACCCTGGTTTATAAGCACGCCTTACTCTGGCCGTGTGTTTGAATCTGCAGCCATCGGCTCAGCAGTGCTGCAGGTCACTGCTCTTGACAAAGACAAGGGTTCTAACGCAGAGGTTGTCTACAGCCTCAAATCAGGTAAATGCCTACTAAGTTAACCGAGTCAGCTGCATTGTCTTCTCATTTTTTCCCCTTTTTTCCTGGTAGCAGAAAGCTTTCATTGTAATGTCCGCTAATGGAGTCAGCTGATTAAAAATGTATGACTCATTTCAGTCATTGCTGCCCACTGGATTTTTGTCATGAATGAAATGCTTTACAATGAGTAAGGAAATATGGAGGACTTTGTTTAGAGGATTTCCAATATGTGCGAGATAGTCAGCCTTTCCCATGATGGTTTTTCCCACATTGTGCTGTTACAAACATATTGCAGTTAGTTTTTGTTTGGAAATATGCTTTTTTTGCAAATAGCGTATTGCTGCACTGTAGCTTTCTTCTTCTTCGGTCAGCCTTGGGTTAAAAGGGCAAATGGTATGCCTTCCTGTTACAATATGGAAAAATATTACAGTATCCCCTTGTCTTTCTGTCTCACAGGGAATGTTGCAAACTCCTTTGCGGTCGATCCTATTCTTGGGACAATCACAGTGGCCAAAGAACTTGATCGAAGCAGTAAGACGGCTTTTGAGCTCGTTGTCATGGCCTCTGATAATGGAACACCACCACTGTTCACAACTACCACCGTCAACATCGATGTAACAGTTTCAGACAATGCAGCCCCCAGATTCACTGAAAAAGAGTTTGCTGCAGAAATCAGCGAATCAGCCCATCCGGGAAGTTTTGTGAGTGCCGTCACAGCTGTCAGCCAGTCCTCTGTTTTCTATCAAATAAAAGGCGGCAACATCAACAACGCCTTTGACATAAATCCAAACTCAGGAGTGGTTGTAATGCAGCAGGCTTTGGATTATGAGTCCACCCCTCAATACAAACTCATCATACAGGGCACCAATATGGCCGGACTTTCCAGCAACACAACTCTTCTTGTTCATCTGAAGGATGAAAATGACAATGCTCCAGTTTTCACACAGAAGGAATTCAAAGGAGTAATCAGCGAGTCGGCTCCCATCGGTAGCGTTGTTCTGACCCATGATAACACCCCTTTTGTTATCCGTGCCTCTGATAATGACTGTGACCAAAATGCCAGACTCGTTTATCAAATAGTTGAACCATTTGCTCATAACTATTTTGCCATTGACTCAAGCACCGGAGCTATCAAAACTACAACGGCTTTGGATTACGAACAAAGGAGCTCGTTCAGTTTCACAGTTCAAGTCCATGATCTAGGTATGCCGCGATTATTTGCAGAGACAGCGGCCAATGTGACCATTGAAGTAATTGATGTTAATGACTGCTCACCAGTTTTCAGCCAAGAAATATACGAGGTGGCCATCATTGTGCCAACATACAAAGGGGTAGAAGTAATCAAAGTCAATGCTACAGACGCAGACTCAGGGCCTAACTCAAGACTGCTTTTCTCCATCTCTGAGGGGAATATCGGTGATAAATTTAAAATGGACCCAGTGACAGGCATTATCTCCATTCAGAACGTCACACAGCTCAGGAGCAGATATGAATTAAAGGTTCGAGTTTCTGATGGGAGATTTGCTGCTGTTGCAACAGTTAAGATCAGTGTTAAGGAAAACACGGGAAGCAAGATGAAGTTCACCCAGGAGTCCTACAAAGCCTACATTCAAGAAAATTCCTCAGATGAGAAAACACTAGCAGTCATTGCTGCCGTTGGGAACCAATTGAATGAGCCTTTGTTCTACAGAATATTGAACCCTGACAGCAGGTTTAAAATCAGTCGCACATCTGGGGTTATCTCAACAACCGGGATTCCATTTGATCGTGAAGCACAAAGTACACATGATATTGTTGTTGAGGTGACTGGAGAAGACTCATCTGCAGACGTGGCTCATGTTTTAGTGACTGTGACTGTCGAAGATGTAAATGACAACAGTCCCATGTTTGTAAACCTTCCCTATCATGCACTGGTCCAGATGGATGCAGAGGAAGGGCAGGTCATCAGACATGTCACAGCAGTGGACAAAGACACAGGGCGAAATGCAGACATCCGTTATTACCTAAAGGAGAATCAGGAGCACTTTGAGATTAGTCTGTCCGGTAAAATCTCGCTCAGAAAGAAATTTGAAAAAGAGTCACTCAACACAGACTTTGTCATTGTTGCTGTGGCGGAAGATAATGGAGAACCACCTCTCTCAGCAGAAGTAGAAGTACCAGTAACAGTTGTGAACAAAGCCATGCCCGTGTTTGAAAGGCCTTTTTACAGCATTGAAATCCCAGAAAACATTCAGCTGCACTCCCCTGTGCTCCATGTGCAGGCCACCGACTCTGAGGGCCCTCGCATTGTGTACACCATCTCTGAAGGGGATCCTTTCAAACAGTTTTCAATCGATTTCAACACAGGGGTCATTCATGTGATTCAATCTTTAGACTTTGAGACTCATCCTGCCTATAAGTTAAACATAAGAGCCACTGACTCCTTGACTGGAGCGCACTCTGAGGTGTTTGTTGATATCATACTGGAAGATGTAAATGATAATGCCCCTCTGTTCCTGTCAAAGGCCTACTATGCCAACATATCTGAAGCCTCTGTTATCGGTACATCAGTTTTGCAGGTGGAAGCTGTGGATTCCGACACAGGCAACAACAAGGAAGTATTCTTTCAGCTGATTGAAGAAAGGGGGAAGAGCTCTGACTATTTTACCATTGACCGTTACACGGGAATAATCTCTACAGCTAAAGTACTTGATCACGAAGAGATCCAGCAACACAAGCTGAGAGTCCGTGCGGTGGACGGTGGCGTTCCAGCCCTCTACAGTGATGTCATTGTGATAGTAGATATTACCGACCTAAATGACAATGCTCCCGTGTTTACAGAGCACACATACAGAACTACCATCAGCGAATTGGCTCCACGTGGACACTTCATTAGCCAAGTCCAGGCGTCTGATGCTGACAGTTCAGACATAAACAAGTTGGAGTTCTCAATTATTTCTGGAAATGAAGAGCAGAACTTTGCCATCAACAAAAAAAACGGCGCTATCATTGTTTCTAACCACCGTCGGTCGCACATGCAGCCCCTTTACAATCTTAATGTATCAGTGTCGGATGGTGTATTCAGAGGCTTTGCGCTTCTCATGGTAACAGTTACTGGTGCCAACTTTCACAACCCCACTTTCTCTCAGATGGACTATTTGGTTGAGCTTGTTGAAAACTCACCTGTTGGTACCCTGGTTGCAGAAGTACAGGCCACAGATGATGATGAAGGCATTTATGGCCAGATAACATATCACATTGTCAATGACTTCGCTAAAGAAAAGTTCTCTGTTAATGAAAAAGGAGAGATTTTCACTCTTGAGACCCTTGATCGTGAAAATACCGAGGAGAAGGTTATCCCAATCTCGCTGAGGGCGCAAGATGGGGGTGGGAACGTAGGCTTCTGTACTGTCAATGTCATCGTCACAGACACCAATGACAACGCTCCGCAATTCAGGGCAGTTGAGTACAAAGCCACTATTGCATCAGATGTCCCGAGAGGCACGTCTGTGCTTAAAATTGCTGCTTCGGACATGGATGAAGGGAGTAACGCTGACATTGAGTTTTCACTTGAAGCAGATGTTGAAAATGTTGGGGAGAATTTTGAAATTCACAAAACCTCTGGGGTCATTGTTACCAAAGAAAGCCTCATTGGACTTGAAAATGAGTTCTATGCATTTTTTGTGAAGGCAAAGGATACCGGGAGTCCACCCAAACATTCAGTTGTCCAGGTTTACATTAGGATCGTCTCATCCGAAACACCAATTCCCAAATTTGCTGAACCCTATTATCGTCACACTGTTGCAGAGGACCTTGCCATTGGAACAGAGATAGATGTGATTCAGGCTGAGGGCGAGCAGCCACTCCTCTACAGCCTTGTTAAAGGCAACACTCCTGAGAGCAATGAGGATGAAGTGTTTGTTGTGGATGGAGATAGTGGAGCCTTGAAGCTTCAAAAGAGCCTTGACCATGAGACAACCAAATGGTACCAGCTCACTCTGCTTGCCCAAAGCAGATATGAAGACAATGAGATAGTTGCATCTGTAAATGTAAACATCCAGGTGAAAGATGTCAATGATAACAAGCCAATCTTTGAAGCAGACCCCTATGAGGCTGTCATTGCTGAAAACCTTCCAAGTGGAACACAAGTTATTCAAGTCAAAGCAACGGACCTCGACTCTGGAACCAACGGCCGCGTCATCTACAGTCTGGATCCCAAGCAAAACTCGCAGGAGATCTCTGAGCTGTTTGCTGTTAATAGCGAAACGGGATGGGTGACCACCTTAAAAGAGTTGGACCGGGAAAACATGGACAAATACACTTTTGCTGTCTTGGCGACAGACCAAGGCAGCACAGTTCAACATGTTACTGGGACCACAGTGGAGGTAGCGGTGGCTGATGTCAATGACAACCCGCCACGCTTCACGGCAGAGATCTACAAAGGAACAGTCAGTGAAGATGACCCTCCACCCAGTGGGGTGATTGCTATCCTCAGCACCACCGATGATGATTCTGAAGACATCAATAAACAAGTGAACTATTTCATAACAGGTGGGTTTGAATTATTTTAGTACATGAAAGTCAAGAAAGTTAATCTTTAAAACTTAATGCAGTCTTGCCATATGATCTATCTCTTAATCTGCCCAATAAATAGACAAGTATTTAGGTCATTATGACACAAAAATGTGTAATTATCTGTAGAATGCTTATAGATTGTCTGGGGAAAAGGTTCTAATTAGCGAATATGTGAGTAACTGTGCCAGGTCTGTAAATATCAGGAGGAATAAAAAATGGGCTTTATCATTATTTAATAGATGCTTTCTGTTTCTTGGTTTGCAGGATGACTTGTGCATATTATTTGCTTTAGAAGTGACAGTTTGCTTTGTGAAGTACTATAAATACATCGTCTTTGTTCTCATAATTACTAATTGATATTTTAGAAATGAAGGCTTGTTAAAAGCTAAGGTTGCTTCCTTCTTCTGAATTGTTGGTCGTGTGACGAAGTTTGTTTGCTTTTATTACCAAACAGGAGGGGACCCGCTCGGCCAATTTGCCATCGAACACGTTCAGAATGAATGGAAGGTCTCTGTCAGGAAACCCTTGGACCGCGAAGTAACGGATAATTATCTCCTCAACATTACTGCCAGCGATGGCATCTTCATTTCCAAAGCAGTCGTAGAGGTCAAGGTGTTGGACGCCAATGACAATGACCCAGTTTGTGAAAAGGTAAAGTCTACTTAGTTGTATTTTTCTCAACTTGTTGTGCTAATTTCTTAGCAGTATTAACTTTAATTTGCCCCGAACTCTGTGTGTCCTCCAGTCTGTCTACAGTGAAAGTGTCCCAGAGGACTCCCCAGCTGGCAGGCTCATCTTGCAGGTCTCTGCCACAGATGCTGACATCCGCTCAAACGCCCAAATCTCTTACGAGCTCCAAGGCATTGGATCGGAATTGTTTATCATTGACTCGGACACAGGTATGAATCACTGCAGCAGTTCAGCACTGGTTCAGTAAAACGAGCAGTAACTGTGTGAGAAAAATGATGATCCAGAGATGTAATATATGCTGACTTAATGTCTTTTGTCTGTAAATGAATCAATGGTGTGATTTAATCCCAGTAGTGTTATTGGTTGTTATTATGGAGCAGTCTGTGGTGCAGTTATGGAAAAGTATGTCATGAAAGCCTCTGGGTTTTAGCTTTGAGCCACAAAATCAAAAAGGCAGCTCAGCATGACAGTTGTTCTACATTTTACATGAGAATTCTGATCCCTCTGCAAAATGTTTTTGTTTTGTCGTATGTGTGTGTGTGTGTGTGTGTATGAACGATTGTCAGTCACAGTGGAGATTCAGAACTTTTACCCTGTTGTTATTTTTTTTAAAGGTACTAATTGACAGGTTTGATGGTTTTCCCAATTTTTAAAGCACTACAAACATTTCCCTGCAGGGCAACAGAAAGCCTCACAGTGAAATGAAAGTACAGTCACACACTTAGATTAATTCAATAGCTGCTAAACTTGCTAGCAAATGATTTCCTCTGGGAGATTCAGTAAATCAGTCATTTTATCTGGCTTCTGGGATTTAAAAAAAAGAAAGAAATATCAACACAATCCCAGTTAATCAGACTAACTTCTCGTTTAAATTAATGCAAAATATGAACTGGGAAAGACAGCAAACTAAGCCAGTAGATTTTAGCAGCTACACAACACATCTGCTGTTGCACTGAAAGATACAACAGCAGTAATGCCTTCCAGCTTTGTTATGGTAGCACTCAATATTAAGTTTTCAGTGTCAGCGCTTTTCCAGGGCAGACAAGTAGGAATATTGCTGATTAGGATTGCCAAGAGGTTCTGGAGTTTTCCAGAGAGGTTGTGGTAATATTGGCTGCCTCACTTCCCAGGACACTTTCAATCTCTCTTTTGCTGCCAACTCTGATGATTTCGTTCATCACTCCCTCACTTTTCCTTTCTCTACTTCCTCTTGTGCTTAAATTTCTTATTCATTCTCATCCTTCCTGTCTTGAAAGCCATTAGCTTTTTGGATACTTCCTATATTGATTAGCAGACAGAAGACAAGGCAATCACAGTTCTTCAAAGTCTGCATGTTTTGTTCATTCGTTGTTTGCAAATCCATTTCTGATTTTATGTATGTGCACATCTTAACTTCAGGGGAATTAAGGACCTTACAGCCCCTGGACCGAGAGGAGCAAGACGAGCACAGCTTCAAAGTGCGAGCAGTGGATGGAGGAGGTCGCTACTGTGAAGCTGACATCCACATCACGGTGGAGGACATCAATGACAACCCACCGCAGTTCTCTTCAGACCCCTACACCATCACCGTCTTTGAGAACACAGAGACGGGCACATTTGTTGCAAAACTGCAGGCAAATGATGTAGACACCGGTGAGAACTTTCAACTTTTTTATTCTGACTTATGCGCTCTAACTGGAAGCTTACATCTTGTATCTGTAGAAATTGTACTGCTTTTGTTTGACCTTTTTTTTTAGTTGAAATTGTTTAAAGATTTAGTAATTACTTTTTTTCTCTATTTATAAAACCATGGACAGAGGGTTGACTCACACGAGTCCACTGACAGTCCTGTTTCAGCTGCCAAGTTTCACAGTCACATAACACATGTGCAGCTTGCAGTCATAAGAGGAAAAATGTATCACTCAAAATATGACAGACATTCATCCTGACTATGGTCCCCAGTGGGCAAAATCAGGCGTTTAATTCTAGCCAACCTGGCTTCATTTTATGAGTTGGTTAAAGCTCTGACTCCAGCTAACTTTTTAATGCTTATAGCTTATCTTGAACAATTAACATGTGAAAAGGGGCCTCAAATAATAATTAAATTATGTTCCAGGCAAAAAGTCAGCATCTTCATCCTCACTGATCCATGAAGAAGATCTGGATAACCATTAGTTTAAGAAAGATTAAAAAGAAAAAGAAACTAAGACACCACTCTTGGCTTTTCTTTAAATGCTGAGCGTCAGTCTTTCTACAACCACATTCTGAGTCAGCAGAAGGAGAGGGCTAAAATGTGGCCATAAAAGTTTCAGTGTAAAGCAGTGTTTTGGTGAACGATCAGTTAAACTTCAGATGCCAGTTTAGAAACAATGTAGCTTGATGCTTTTAGCTTTTGCGTTAAACTTTTCCAGAACAGTCTGCTTCACACAACGCTTGTTAACCCTAATCTGCATCTGCATATTATGGTATTACTGCACTTTTTCTGGACATGTGCACTAACAGGAACATGTTTGTTTTAAATAACTAAACAAAACACAAAATAAAAACAGCTCTCAGTCTCATTAATAATGAGTAAAAAAGCAAACACAACCAAGTACACAAAATATAATAGATCATCAAGTCTCTGTAATGGCTTTTAAAAAATAATAAACATGGGGCTAGATGAGAGAAAACCATCAAACCTGTCAATTAGTACCTTTGTGAACAAGAAAGTAGCAGAAAAATATACCAGGCTACATTCTGCTGTGCAATTGGACAAGTGAAATGTACTGGCATACCTGTCTGTCATCCAGTAAAGAGTAAAAAGAGAGAAAAAACAAAAGAAATTTATTTTAGTTGGGAAACTTATTTCACCCATTTTTTCTTACCTTGTGATTAATATACTTATTGCTTTTTGCGACAGGCCTACAATTTTACTGACAAGTATGACCAGAGCTCACAAGGTTTGGGTCTCATTAGTCGTTATATCACCAGGGTTGTACCATTCTTTCACGAATTATTTTAGATGAACTGATAATTCTTAAAATTAAAAAAGTATCTGAACCATTTTATACTGAATACAGAGAGTAAAAACCAAATGAGCGGTTTAAGTTTATGTTTAGGTATTATAAAGTCAATTACTAGAGAATAAGATGCAATACAGTGTGCTTTAGAATGGCAGCATGATCCTGAGCCTTTCCTTCTTCCTTCATGAAGCTCAGGTCTACTTTTGACTTCAGCACTGAGGCTTTTTGCACATTCATCTTTGCTCACTGTACATTTCTTAATCTTTTTGCTCTGAAACAGCATCATTCTAAATGGTGAGAGGGAAGGATAACAAATGTGAAATTGCATGAATGATCGGCCCCTCAAATTAAAAGCTCCATTACATGCTAATGAAATTCCTTTCTCTTCAAGCTAAATTCTCAAAGGGGATGATTGCAATTTTCTCATTTGCCTTGTCCTAAACCACAGAGCAGCATATTTATCTCAGGCGTCTCCTGCTTTCTCAGGCTCACACATGAACAGGTCTGAGGGCTTCAACTATGCCATTTAACTGCCATTCAGACTATTTCTGCGTTTTTGAGGGGAGCTGCAATTCCACATTGCACTGTGAGTTTAGTGAAGCAGGACCCCCCAATCCTGAAGAATCCTTTCAGAATGTTGATTGACAGAATCGACACTGTCTCTTTCTATTCTCCTCCTCCTCTTTTTTCGAGGGGCAGGGGTATGGCTGGCAGCCTAACAGAATGAAAGGAATGCTAGAAATGGAAATCCCACAAAGATAAACATTAAAATAATTTTTTTTTAAATTACAGGTTGACATTAAGACATCTCTGGATAGAATTGGTTGGTTCAAATTTTGAAGTGGCCAGATGTACTTAAACATGGTGCACCTTACAGTTTAGCCAGAGGCAATAGAGATCAAAAAGGGAATTGTTCAGTGTTTCTAACATGTGACCGTTGCTTATGTAAAGAGTTATTTTTAAGCATCTTATGAATTTTTTGATTGAGTTACAAGCTTAAAGCAAGGCCGGTTTGTCCCACATAAACATGCAGAGTTTACAGAAAACATGCAATGAAGCTTTGACCAAGTTAATACAGGCTGCAATCAGCTCTCTATCCAGCCAACCATCAAGATTTAAAACCTGAAACAAAAACTGAAAATCAGTACATTATCCTCCACACTCTGGATCTGTGCATGTGGATTCATGCTTGGCAGTGGTTAGTGTGTGACACAGCCTCTGTGATCCTTCTGTGATGTCTCGTACTCACCCACATAGCTGCTCCTCAGTTCAACCTTCTGTTTCAGTCTTTAAGAGGCTGCATTTATCAGTGTGGAGTGATTATGAACCAGACATACACGCATACTCAGACTTGTGCCCTTGATCTGTGATAAACTTTAAAATTCCTGCCCTGATTCAGCTTTGTCCTTTTATCATATCACCTGGATTGAAGTGTATCTCTTTGCCCCCGGCGATACCCTGCAGTGTTATTTTCTTCATTCTATTTCTAAGGTTTCACCATTGTGGAGGAATTTAATCATTTTCTCCCGTGTCTACGTTACTGCTGTGTCAGAGCTGAGCTGTTTTCCACGGGTTAGCCTCTGTAAGCCTTTAGAAAGATGTTTTTAAAGAACAACCCACTAAAATACAGAATGAAAGATGCCTGTGATTAGAAATGCTGTTGTTTCCAATTTACATCAGAGAACTTTGTTATTTTATTATTGTCTGTAGATTTTAGATTAAAGCGTTTCATTTTAACTTGTGGACAAGCTACTTAGGATGTGAAAAACTTCCTGTCTGTTTTCTAATTGCGTTGTAGCAAATAAATGGACTAAAAATTACCAGGTCTGCTTAATATTAAACGTTCCATCCATGGGAGTAAGATAAACATCGTACACATTTATGTACAAGACAGTATATGCAATCATAATGCAATACAATTCTCTTAACCATCATTAAGCTATCATCTCATGACTGATCGGATGGGATGAGAGAGATGAGAAAGCATATAAGCATCGTTCTTCTCTCGGGCTTGATAATGAGATCTAGAAAGGATAGGGGGCTCTTACCTGATAAATGGCATTATAATAGCATTTTCCAAATGGAGACCACCTGCAGAAAAGCATGATGATTATTATCGTGATCAGTCTTTGTCTTGTTTCTGGGAATTTCTTGCTTGTGGGAGGACATGAGTTATGAGGATTGCATAGATTACACGTTTACAGCTGTTTATCAGAGGCCCTGTAAAAGATGGATGCTTTGGAAATAACATAGAAGGTGCCAGGTTTAATCATCTTAAAATGCAATGAATCAGTTTAAAAATCCCTCTGTTTTTTTTACACCTGATACTTAATATGACATTAATGATAACATACTTAACAGCTTGCTGCCTGAGATGTTCATGGGGTAGAGTAGGCAGCTTGGAGGCCACACTCTGAGACACATTGCTAACTATAGGCTGTGACAGAATGACCAATTAACAGCAAACTGGCAAGCAAAAAACAAAAACAAAAACAATATGTCCTTTTTCTATTATTCCAGGTCTTAACAGTGATATCCTCTACTCGCTGGATGACTCTGCCGAAGGATTTTTCTCAGTCGACGAGCACACCGGTGTAATAATCTTGGAGCGTCCTCTGGACCGCGAGGTGCAGTCAGTGTATGAACTGAAGGCCCGGGCCAGTGACCGGGGCTCCATACGTCTGTCCTCCCTCTGCCAAGTGGTCGTATCCGTCCTGGACATCAACGATAATCCACCGGTGTTTGAGCACCGTGAATACACAGCCACCGTGTCTGAGGACGTGGCCGTGGGCACGCAGTTGCTCAGAGTTCAGGCAGCCAGCCGCGACGCAGACGCTAACGGAGAGATCTCCTACAGCATCATCAGCGGGAACGAGCATGGCATGTTCAGCGTCGACTCGCATACCGGTACGTTGGAGAATGAAAGTGAACTTTTTTCTGTCTTTTTGCAGAATGAAAGTGAACTTTATTTTTTTGTTGTTGTTGCTGTGAGGTGAGTGCTGATGTGTTCAGCGCCACATGTTTGACTTTCATTAAACTTGGTTACATAGTAAAGAAATCAGTTAGTGTAATGAAGAATATATAAACCAAATTTAACTTCATATGAGTTAAAAAAAAAGTCTTCACTCTAATTCCTCAGCAGGCCTTCAGCCACCGGGAGAAGATAAAACTAAACTTAGAAAGGTTATTCTTCTAAATCGCTTGTATTTTTGCATCAGATTAATAGTGCTGATGCTAGCTCTCCTTATCTTGTGTCTTTGCTGTCTGTTCTAGGTGACATCTTTGTGATTGAGCCGTTGGACTATGAGGTTTCCCATGGTTACTACATCACCATCGAGGCTACAGATGGCGGTTCTCCTCCGCTCAGTGACATGGCCACAGTCAACATCAATCTGACTGATATCAATGACAACAGGCCTGCTTTTAGCCAGGACGTCTACACGACCGTAATCAGCGAGGACACAGAGCTTGGGAGGACAGTGCTGACAGTAAGGATGCGTGTATTATCTTTACGGAGGGGTTTATATAGCACACAGCAGATGTTTGTTGTGGGGAAATAATCTATAATTACTCTAAAAGCACATGCACGGTTGGACATTTTTCATCGCTTTCCTCTAGCTAAATCTGTCGGCTCAACCACCTTCTCACTCAGTTATGGCCCGTCTCCTCTCTCTTTATTATTAACTGAATACACTATCACATATCTGCACCTGTGGCAAACCACCATCTGGCAGAATAGCTAAATTAGGACCACTGTTCTTCATGCTCACTGCACCC
Organism: Craterocephalus amniculus; assembly: GCA_036024015.1. Taxonomy (NCBI): domain Eukaryota; kingdom Metazoa; phylum Chordata; class Actinopteri; order Atheriniformes; family Atherinidae; genus Craterocephalus; species Craterocephalus amniculus. Next base: position 17,882 of record JAVQJG010167361.1, read on the forward strand.
CTGTTCCCGTGCAGTATCTGACACACATGCTCAAACAGTATAATTAAAACGCATTAAGCCTCCTTTCCAAGATAAGGTTTTTTCAACCTCCTGCTTGCTACATTTTTATTCTTAATTTTTCCTGTCTAACTTCTTTGCTTTTCCTAAACGGAGAGCTCTAGTTATGGCCATATATGTGTGCATCTAATGATGTGCACAGCTAATCGCTTGGTCGAAACAAAGCACAAAGCTGTTTTTTTTTTTAAGTTGGTGAATATTTAGATGAGAATTATGTCTCATAATGCTGAGACATGGTGCTGGTTACAGCCCTATGTTAAAAGAACAGCGTGGCCCTTTTAAGAATGGTCGAGCTCCAGAAGAGGAGAGAGATGCACAGTCAGCTGGTTCAACGCGCAGCAGGTCTGAGTCAGAACGGGAGGGTAGTGGGAGAAGTCAAAGCAGAGAAAGTGAGCTGTGAGAAGCAGTGAATGATTTTTTTTCATGCTTTAGTAACAAATATCATGGAGAGTCCAGTGTATGTTTCACCACTGCTGGGTAAAGGTTCATTTATGCTTCATCACGTACATAAAAAAGACCTTTTTATTTCAGACTTTTTGCTGTGTTTTTCATATGGCATACTCCATAGGTCTTTAATGTTGCTGTGGTTTGGTTTCTACAGTTTTTGTCCTCGTCTTCATGCTTTCTCATCTACCTGCTGAACAACAAAACAACACTAGAGCCCACACAATGTGAAAAATATAAGCAAGATAAAAATAAACATAAAAAACTTGTGTGTGGCACATAAATATACAAATAACACCTCACACAAGTTTTATGATTTCTATTTCGAGATACAAAAACAGAAATTCTTGTATCATATTGTACAGTATACTACAGGGTTTGGAGCAAAGTTTTTACCATGAAATAATCCAAAATGTTTCTGAAACTGTATGTGTCTGTCAAATAAAAAACTTCACCTCTAAATTAGTTGGCAAAAACCTAAAAAAGTCAAATTTTCCTATATAGTCCATATATTCCACTAGATGGTCACTTTTCACATATATAGAAAAATTTAAATCTCTACATCAGCGCCACATGAATATCAGTATCTTTTAATTGACTAATAACAAAAGAGCATTTAAGTACATTTAAATTCTTCAAAATAGATTTTTGTTTTTCAACCAACAGTAAATTGGTCTGAAGCTATTTTACCACCTGTAATAGACATGAACATAAGACATAAACATCACAGGAAGTCAGTCGTTGATGTCATCATTTGTGCTTGTGGTAAATGTGGGAAAGGCATGCAGAGCACTGAAGAGCTCTCGTTGCTCTGACATAGAAATATTACAACCATGGATTAGCCAGTAGCAACACATTTTATTGAATGAAATGATCATATTTAGTTTTTTAGCGTATATTGGGATTGTCAGAATAGCTCTTCCTCCAAGAAGGAATAACTGGGATGTTTCATTCTGGAGAAGGATAAATACTGCAGAAATGAGAAATCTACCAAGAAAACAAATATCCTCTGGGTTAAAACTGGGAGCTTATTTGGTATTTCACTTTTTATTGAAAGACTGATTAATTAACAGGTTTTCATGCTGTAACAGCAAATAAGCCAGCTTTCTTTATTGATTCCTGATTGATGAATTGTGATGCCTGCTTTGTTTGACTCCAAGGTGATGGCTGAGGATTCTGACGGGCCTTCCTACAATCACATCAGCTACTCCATTGTGGATGGTAACCAAGGCAGCCCGTTCACCATTGATCTGCTGCGAGGGGAGCTTAGAGTTGCTCACCAGCTGGACAGAGAAAGAGTAAGAGAAACGGCAAATACAATGCTGACTGTTCACATACCATGTTGTAATCCACTTAGGAGCTAAATGCAGTCCATGCAGAATCCAATCAGATTCATGCCAGACCTAATAGGCTGACTTGTTTAGTGATCTCTGCTGCATTATTGCTTGACAGAATGGCTTTGCTTATGTATGATAACTTTTTCTCTCAAGACATCTGGGTACACTTTGACGGTGGTCGCCTCAGACAACGGAGTGCCCCCCCTCTCCAGCAGCGCCATGATCAACATTGACATCTCAGACGTCAATGATAACCCGCCGCTTTTCTCCCAGGCCAACTACAGCCTCATCATCCAGGTGAGGGGAAGGGGAGAGGTCAGAGCCGAAAACTGATTAGATACAGTGGGGATAGATTGAGAGGAAGAATAAAAGGAGGAGTTGCGGAAGGGATGGCAGTGGACACAGAGAGGGATTAGCAGAGAGAAATAATGGAAGGCTGTGGGACTAGAATATCAAGAAGCACGTTGGAGGATGGAGCAAGAAGCGAAGTAAGAAGAGGGGGGGAAAGACAGGGATGAGGGAATTGAAAGACAGGGGCTGCATCTTAAGTATGAGAATGCAGATCAGGGATGGAAAGAAAGAACTGAATAGGAGCGATGTGCAAGATGCTCAGCTGAACAAGGGTGAGAAGAATAAAAAGGAGATTCACCTTTAGCCCACTTTTAGAGATCAAGAGGAAGGGTGGAAAAGAACTGATTCCAAAGGTTAAAGAGAAGGTGATTTTTTTCTTTATATAAACCACCGTGACGTCGGCATTATGCCACTGATGGTTTTGTGGACTATTATTATAGTATTTCATTAAAGTCTTCTGAAAGCAGAAATTACCACTAAGCAGTAGTTTTAAAAAAAATAACCCTGCAGAGTCTCAGTCTGTCCACTGGTCTGCAGTTACCAAATACAGCTGATCCAAATGGGACTGTAACTGGTAACAAGCAGCACTTTCCTTTCAATGGACATGATGTAAAATAAGAAATTACTGTCACTAATCCCATGACGAGTTTGATCACACACCTGCTGAATTTTTTTAATTATAACCAGATAAGTCACCCCTTGCTGGTTTTTGTAGGATCCATGTTTAAAAAACTAGTCACATTAGTCACATTTTTTAAACAAAAGGCTTTGTCTCTCTTTTTTTTTTTACAAGATGTATAGATAATACACAAAGTGCATCAAGATGAAACATGGTTTTACCTTCTGTCTGGCTTTAATTTACTCAGCATGAAACCAGGATCAAAGTATAGTCCAAAATCCCACTAAGTCTGGGCAGGAAAAACACAAAGGATGCACATACTGTGCACACCATCTGGAAAATCAATGGTTTTTATAATATGCGAGAATAAAAAGTAGTACAGAGTCAGGACATGAAAGATTCAACATAATTATAGATCTGCATCCCATGTAGGAACAGGAAAACAAAAGATGAAGGCCTTTAAAAAGAAAGAAAATTAACCTTTTTATCCCTTATTGATCAGAAACCACAACATGTTAAACAAGGTTGTCAACGAGGGCAGCTGACAATTAGCAGAGCCAGATTAATCAAACTAGAGGAGCTGTAAGCTAACTTTAATTTTGCCCCCCATAGAAGTCCAGCCATGGAATTTATTGTATAATGTACAAGTTTGCAACCGTTTTCATGCACAGTAATGATTTCAGCTAAATAGTAACATTACACTGCAAAGAAGCCATTCATGATATCAGTGGCCCAATCACTGAAAATATTTATACACAAATATGCAAGGACACAAGGATTGCCTTATTTCACTGTTTTAATTCACTCTTTTTTTTTCTACGCTGCACATAACCAGCAGTTTCCAAGTGCGTACGGATATGTTACCACCTTTCACCTGATGATGATGTCTAGGTGCGAAGTTAAAAGATTACAAGTTATTATAATGGATCGGATCCTGAAGTTTTGACCAGTGTCTGTTACATTCATCTGCTGTACACCTGCAGATGTTGCAATAATAGAATTGTGTTTATTTTTCTCCCCATTTACAGTTTATTCGAAACGTTTATGTTTGCAGCTGAACCCTTTTCTGTCAGCGTATATCTGAACTTACTAAAATACATTTTTACAACAGAAAATGAGAGAGCCCCATATCCAGCACCTCATCTCACCACAACACTCTTGTGTCCCTCAGGAGAATCGACCAAAAGGCACAAGTGTCCTTCAGCTCACTGTGACCGACCGTGATGCTTCTCACAATGGCCCACCTTTCACATTTACCATTGTGGACGGGAACGAGGGGGGCGCTTTTCACATCAATCAGCAGGGAGCGCTGGTGACGGTGGGCGTGCTGAATAGGAAGAGTAAAGAGCACTACCTGCTGCAAGCTCAGGTGAGTCACAGAACCAAGGAGAGACCAGGAGGGGATGCATTGATTTATATGTCCAGCCAAAGCAATCTTGTCTGTTCATCTTCCCCCTGTTCTGTCTCTCATCACTCACCATTTTAAACAAGGTTTGTTGGAAGTAAGTTCTCATAGAAAGTTAAACTGAAGTGGGCATGTTGTAAAGCTGCTGCTTAGAGTGCGTCTCATAGGAGAAGCTTCAGAAACAGACATTTGCTTTGATTTGGCTTGATCACGTGTCTCTTCAGAGGAAGGAACAGAGTATATGTGGGCAGATGGCACACGAGATGATAAGTGTGATGTGATTTTGCACGCTTAGATTGGAGAAATATTTTAGTTTGTTTGTTATCCCGGTTGTACCAATGCCCGTTTCTGTGAAAGCCTGATAGTTGAAATGTTTGATCTTGCAAATGTCTCGTTGGCTTTATTATCTGTTGCATCTGCAAAGTGCAGATTCTGTTAAGTGAGGTATTTGAGAAGCGCAAGAGCTTGATTGCCCTCTGGTGTTGGAAAACGATAAAGCTTGTGTGTCTGCTCTTTTCTTCGTTTCAGGTGTTAGACAGCGGCAAACCCCAGCTGTTCTCTACCACCTTCATCAGCGTGCGTATAATTGAAGAGAGCGTCTACCCTCCAGCTGTACTACCTCTGGACATTTTTGTCTCTATTGCTGGAGATGAATACCCTGGGGGCGTCCTGGGGAAGATCCATGCCACCGACCAAGACATATACGATACTCTAACCTACAGCCTGGCCCCTTCAGCCTCCTCCCCTGCAGACAAGAGCAGTGCCTTGTTTTCAGTGTCAGCCTCTGATGGAAAAGTTATTGCTCAGCAGCCGCTTGACGTGGGCCACTACCCTCTCAACGTGACAGTGACCGATGGGCGCTTCACAACACCCGCCGACGTCACGGTACATGTCCGTCAAGCGACTCGCCAGGCACTGGACAACTCCATCGCAGTGCGCTTCTCAAACATTGCTCCCGAAGAGTTTATCGGGGACTACTGGCGCAACTTCCAGCGCGCGCTGAGAAACATCGCCGGGGTTAGGAGGAGTGAGGTGCAGCTTGTGAGCTTGCAGCCTTCAGAGCAAGGAGATCTGGATGTCCTGCTGACGCTAGAAAGATCTGGCAGCCCTTACCAGTCCCAGGAGGTAAGACCAGCCAGAATAAGCTGCGCCGTTAAATGACTTGAACCAGCTGGTGTTTGCAGTTTTTCCATGAAAAATGACTCGTTCCATTAAAAGACTTATCAGCTAATTGCTATGAACATGTCAGATTTAAAAAGTGCCGTGAAGTCATAATTAACTTTCAGAACAGTTCCTGATGAATTTTCCGGGTGTTAATGGATAAACAGAGCTCTTGTTCCAGCTGGCATGTTGAGCCGTCGCTGCTCTCTTTCCCTCAGGTCGTCTTCCGCAAGCTGAACTCCTCGGCAGCTGTGATCGAGGAGATGACGGGCGTCGGCATCGTACGAGTGGTGCAAAAGCTCTGCGCTGGTCTCGACTGCCCGTTGCACTTCTGCGATGAGGTCATCTCATTGGATAAAGCTGGCATGTCTACATACAGCACGTCCCGCCTCAGTTTCGTCACCCCGAAACACCAGAGAACGGCGACCTGCCAGTGTGACGGTACACCAGATTCACTTCCATACACGTTTACGTTATTGTACTGGAACTCCTATTCTGAGTTGAATTATTTTGGTCTTTAGGTGGTAAATGTCCTGTGTTGAACAACTTGTGTGAAAACAGCCCCTGCCCAGAGGGCATGGATTGTGTACCAGATCCTATAGATACTGTGTACAGCTGTGTGTGTCCTGAAGGCAAAAAGGGCAAGTGCTCAGGTAAGAATCTATCTGTTATCATGCTTCTCTCCCTCTTCCTCTACTGATAGTGATGATGTAACCAAAGTAAAAATAACGCTCAGTGTCTGACTTTACAGATTTACAATGGCTTTTTTTGTTATCATTAGATGGCCACTCGCTGACGTTTAGTGGAAGTGGTTACGTGAAGTACCGTCTGATGGAGAATGAGAACAAGGAGCTGATGAAACTATCTCTAAGAATCAGGACTTTTTCCAGCCACGCTACTGTCATGTATGCAAAAGGGACTGACTACAGTATCCTTGAGGTTTGTGTTAACCTTCTTTTCCACAACAGTATCTAACTTGATTAGTCATTTCTGTCATTAGTGCACTTCTTAAATGGTCATCATAGACACGTAACTGTCCCTCTGAGCTTCTTAGCCAGTCTCCAAATTATCGTAAACAATTTCCATATCAGAGGGAATTAATAAACTGGCATTCTCTACTGGGAGACCGAGCAGCCGTGTGTATGAACCAGTTATGCTGAAGGGTCAAAAAGCCATTTCCAAACTCCTTTCACACAAGGGACTATGGAAATGTGGTCGTGAGTTAAAAAACACACACACAAGCTATTTTAGTAATGGGAGGGAAACAGACTGCAATTTTCCACACATTCCTTTTTGAGACTGTCTGGTATAAGAGTCTGCGTGCCAGACAAAGACCCTGCCTGGATAAGAGACAGTTTTTGATTATCAGGCTTCCATAAAAGGCTTTTCATATCTGCAGTGTGTGTTTTAGAGACCAGCAGAAGTAAAAGTATACTGGCGTACAAAGCTGTTTCCTGGATTTCATTTGCTTCATAGTAGAGGTAAACGTGTCCTTAGCTGGAGGCAGATTTTGTTGATTTTATTGTATTTAAGTCGAGTGAAAAGGTCAGAACAGAGGAGATGGTTAACCTGGTGTGATTTACTCTGTGTTGAATAATCAGAATATCTTTGTTCTAATTCTGTATTTCTTGTCTGAAATAGATAGTGAACGGCCGTCTGCAGTACAAGTTTGACTGTGGCAGTGGTCCCGGCCTTGTGTCTGTCCACAGCGCTCAAGTTAGTGATGGGGAGTGGCATTCTGTCTCTCTGGAAGTGGACGGTAACTATGCTAAACTGGTCCTGGACCGGGTGCACGCCGCCTCTGGTACAGCTCCGGGCACTCTGCGCACCTTGAACCTCGACAACAGCATTTATTTTGGCGGTCACATCCGCCAGCACAGCAACCCCCGCCTTGGGCGCAGCCTCCCCATTACTAACGGGCTCCGTGGCTGCATGGAGGCCATCGTACTGAACGGCCAGGAGCTGCCTCTCAACACCAGAGCTCGCTGGGCCCACGCTGTGCTGGAGGACATTGTGGACGTGGCGCCAGGCTGTGCACTCACACCTGCTGAGAGTTGTTCCAGCAACCCCTGCACCAACGGAGGGAGCTGCACCTCACTGCCTAATGGAGGTAAATGTCAGTCAGCGGTGGCCAAGCTTTCAAACTAAAAAGGTGAAATAAGAGCGTTTATTGTAGGCAGGCAGAACATTCTGCAACATTTCTCAGCTGTTAAATTCCTCATGATTTAAACTGTGTTCTTCTAATTTGCTCTGTAAGTTTCTCATTATTGCAGTTTGCTGTGAAAGTAGCCTCTGCATTTAATCTGCATCTGTTTAGCATTTAAGGCTTTTTGTAAAACATCTTGCACGGTTGAAGGTAAAGATACTGTCAGTTTCTCACCTTGCTCCGTTCTGTTTTCACCGTTAACCTTTTTTTGTGTGTGAATTTTTCAGGTTATTTCTGCAAGTGTCCTGCCTCTTTCATGGGCGCACACTGTGAGATTTCCATTAGTCCTTGTGCCTCCAACCCCTGCCTGTACGGCGGCACCTGTGTTCCTCGTGCAGAAGACTTCTACTGCCAGTGCAGAGGGCAGTACTCAGGACAGAGGTATCACACTGTTTCCTTTTGATCTTCATAATATGAATATTGTTGCCCTGCAGGAAAAAAGTGTGGAGAGGAGGGTGGAAGGAAAATGATGTATTTTCTTATGAAGTATAATGTAGTAGCATAGTAATATAATGTTATATACAGAAATTCAGGAATCAGAAATCCACCACTGACACAACATCTTGCCACTTTTGTTTCGTAATGTGTGCAGGTGCCAGTTAGGTCCGTACTGCAGAGACAACCCTTGTAAAAACAGTGGCAAGTGTATCGACAGTCTGGATGGTCCTGTATGTGAGTGTGAACCAGGTTTCCAGGGAGACAGGTATGCCCATTTTGTCTTTGAGTATGTTCGGCTTCTTAGACTAGACAGTCTAGCCACGGGGTCTGCAACCGTTACAATCCAAAGAGCCACTTTTGCCCTCGTCCTAGCTGAATAAGGTTTGTTTAGAGCCACAAAATGTACATGACCTGTTGAAAAAAAAACAAGTTCTAGTGTTAGACAAATAGCTATGATGGGAATTTTTTCATTTTTTAAAAAACATCCATTTTATTTTTCTATTTTTAGGTTTCAAAATAAATAAAAACAACGCTTCGCAAACAGAAGATCTTTCTATATGGACTGTAGATATTGGTGGAAACTTTTTAAGAAAAGCGCATAGTTTCCAAATAAATAGCAAGGAAAATAGATCTAAAAGAATACTTGTACTTTTAGTTTGATTGTGTTGTGGAAATATACACGGTATCCATAAAAACAGTTGGTTCTTTATCATTTTTAGATATTATTAAGAGCCATTTTGGAAGGTCCAAAGAGCCACTTGTGGTTGCAGGTTGCAGAACCCTGGTCTATCCTATTGCATCGTAGTTTATATACAGCCTTTCGTTCCTTGGGCCTCCTCACCAAAATCTAATCTGTCATGCAGGTGTCTGAGTGACGTCGATGAGTGCACCAAGAACCCATGCGCCAACGGAGGACTGTGCCAGAACACGTACGGCTCCTTTAAGTGTAACTGCTCGCTAGGTTTCAACGGTCAGATGTGCGAACTGCGCGCAGCTGTCCGAAATGACTTCGTTTCCACCTCCTGGAACATCGGCCTGGAGGAGGTGATCGGCATCGTGGTCTTCGTGTCAAGCATCTTCATCCTGGTCCTCCTCTTCATCATCATCCGCAAGAAGGCGTGTCGCCGCAAGTCAAAGACTGACGACGATGACAAACAACTTGGAAGTTCCAGCATGCCTCATTCCTTTTTCCAGCGACCTTACTTTGACGCCAAAATAAACAAGAACATCTACTCGGACATCCCTCCTCAGGTGCCCGTGCGTCCCATCTCTTATACTCCCAGCATTCCCAGTGACTCACGGAACAACCTGGACAGAAACTCATTCGAAGGCTCAGCCATCCCAGAGCACCCTGAGTTCACCACCTTCAACCCAGAATCCGTACACGGACATCGCAAGACGGTGGCCGTGTGCAGCGTGGCGCCCAATCTCCCTCCTCCACCTCCATCCAACTCCGTCTCTGACAGCGACTCCATCCAGAAGCCAAACTGGGACTACGATTACGACAGTAAGTCTGCCTCTAAGCGGCAACGGCTTTATTTACCTGATCGTAGGCACCGAGCTGAATTCAAATGACTATGATTATATTTAATGAGAACTCTATTGTACGTTTGCTTGGATGTCTGAGCCTCAGGTGTCAGCATGTTCTGCTTGGAGGAAGTACACATAAACAAACACAGGATTAGACCAAGATGTGATCTCTGAATGCCAGAAAAAATTTATTCCAATATTTATTCCAACATCCAGCAGATGGACTTAAAACACTGAATTAAAATTGACTATAAACTGAGAATTTAAACGTATTTTCTCCCCTTTTCTTGAGTCAGACCTTAAATTAAATCACTGAATTGATACAACTGGTGGCATAATGCCAGAAATAAACCAGACAGAGGCTTTCAACAAAGGATAGCAAAACACGCAGCTGTGGTGAAATATAAGGTGCGAAATGACACCACAGATGGTTTTTTTAAATAAAGAAAAAGACCAGAGAGAAGCAGGTATGGAAATTACCCACGGGAGTTTTGAAGGCTTAATCGAAATAGCTCAGTTATTAGATACCAAATAAATGATTTTGTCGAGTGAATGCAGTTTGTAAAGACAAACAGTGGTGCAATCCCTCCACTTGTAAGTAGTTATGATGGGATGGAATCTCATTGTGTTGAGAAGGTTTCTCATTGTTTCAGATAAAGATTCAACCCTCATAATACTAACTCTAATCGCTTGAAGGATTTTTCAAAGTTTAGTCCCACAAACTTAAGTGTTTGATAAACACCTGCGATTAGAATTAACTGTAAATCAACTGTATTCCAAAGGTTTTATGTGTCAAAACCTTTGTTTCATGCATAGTATTGACGTAGTAAAATTATTTTACCATTAATTTGTCATCTATCTGGAATGCATTCTAAAACTGCAATTATTGTGAAACTTGATGAACCCTTTTGGTAATTTGAATGTAGAAAAATGTCATTATTAACAAGAAATGACAGGGATTTTTTTTTTTGTAATCAAAATCTGCTTCCCACATAACAATGATCGCTGCAGACTACAGTTCTACCATGCTTTCTCCTCTAGCTAAAGTGGTGGACTTGGATCCATGCCTGACCAAGAAGTCTGTGGGGGACAGTGCGTGTCAGCCATATAACACCAGAGGCAGCATGTCTGAGGTCCATTCCCTCAGCTCATTCCAGTCCGAGTCCTGTGACGACAACGGTACGCTGCCACTTTCAGTTTGTTCCTTCTCACCATTTGAGGAAAACTAACACAACAGCATAGTTTGTAAAGTGATATTTGGTTTTGCAATATTTGGTAATGAGTTCTATGTATGATTTTTTCTTTTGGTTGGTGAGCTTGTGGGATTTTTTTTTTTTGTCTTTTTGGGAGCCTTGTTGATTTAAATGCTAACATTTTCACTTTGCATGTTCAGAATGGATAGCCCAGTTGCAGCTGTGGGGTCACGTGTCTTTTCTCTTTCTTTTTGCTGCGGGGCTTCAGCTCCCATATGGATCAAAACAGTCCACAGATCCAGAACAAGGTTTTAAATAGGGGGTTCAGCCTGTAAGTCCTCCATCGGTGTCGGTACAGACGGAAGCAATCACAGCAGCCTGCACTGTGTAATTCTCCTGGGATTATTTATTTCCAAACGAAACATTGGACTCCTGTTTTATCCATTCTTTTACTTCAAAGGTTATACGAGTTGTGCTTCAAGAAGAGTTTGATGACTTTCACAAACAGCATCTTTATCTTGTTTGAAAATCCCTCAACAGATCATTTCTTTTTTATTTTGACCTTTTTTCTCTTTTCTTAATTTACCAGCATGCCTTTCTTTTTGTTTTGTTGTCAAACTATAGCTACAAATGGATGTTTGAAGCAAACAAGGAACATTTTAAAAGGGTATAGACGCTTATTTTCTGTTCTCCATTTCCTTCATCACTTCACGTTTAATTCTATATCAGTCCTTCTCTCCATAAGTCATCAAAACCTTCATCTGCACCTAACAAATTGAAGTAAATATAAATGTGAATCGGAAACAGAAAATATATCTTTAATAAGCAGTTCTTGTTTTTCTGAACACACAACTTGTCTCGATTTGTCAGGTTGGAAATGTGTTCACATCTCTGGGGAATTTCACTGATTCTTCCATCTATACTGTCAGTGGCACCCTCTAGCTCCTCTGTATACTGTTGTGTGTTATCTTGCACAAGTAAAACCAGCGCGGCGCGGGCGGCGCGCCGGCCGGGGGCGCGCCGCCGGCGGGGGGGGGGGCCGGGGGC
>JAVQJG010167378.1:0-13585 GCA_036024015.1 Craterocephalus amniculus
CTGATAAAAGGAAAAATGAAGTCTACTCGGTTCAGTATAAGTTATAGAGGACCTCAAATCTGGAATCAGGTAGATGATAACATAAAAGAAGTTACCACATTTTTACTATTTAAAAGAAAGTTAAAACACAGGCTACTGGAGAATTACGCATCAGATGATCACATGGCTGAGAAACCATAGTGATAACAATTATTTCTAAGAGATTCATGAGCCTCTTACAATATTCCACTTACTGTTTGGTTATACTGAAATTGTTTTTGGTACCATGCTAATGTGTGGACATTGCGTCTCTTCCTTTGTCAGTGCGCCATGATTGTGACTGCCTTGCACTAACACTGATTATGTAACCTTGTACAAATGTGTCAGTGCTATGGCAGACTACTCTGATATGTGGTGGTAGGTTTGGACCACTTTTTTATAAGCTTCTAGCTTCCAAGGGAGTGCTTTTTCACAACACTCTTAAATGTAAATGACATCTAATGTGTATTTGTGATTTCGATGTTGTGGAAATGAATCAAATCAAATCAAAATCAAAAACTACTTAGGCTACTAATAACTGACAAACCAAGAATCACTTACAAGCCTCATTGACCACTTACCAAACACTGACATTCTTTTACTTAAACAACACGTCACACAGCCAACTCATAACAGAGGACGCACCCTGGACCAGGTCATTAATTATGGCCCGTCCACACGTGTCCTCTGTTGTTAACCTGGCTGTGTCTGACCACTACTGTGTTTTTTAACATCACCAGTGTCAGAAACTGTGAGGAAGCGATATACAGGTACTGCTCGGAAACTGAGAATATGCTGGAAAAGTTTTTTTATTCAGGGGATTCACCAAAAAAGGTTGAACTAATACAATTTATGTACTGAATACAGATGCAAGACTTTACTTTCAGAGGCCTGATACTGTTGTATCTAGAATCCATTTTTTATTGATTTCAAGCAATATTCTAATTTTCTGAGGTTTTTAGTTTGAGATTTTCTGAAGCTGCAAATCCTGATCAGCAAAATTTAAACAAACAGAAGCTGAAATATATTGATTTGCAGGATATTTGTCTATATGTGGTTATTTCATCTTTGAAGTTAAGTTACAGAAATGCAGCACTTTTTCAGCAGATTTCATTTTCTGAGCAGTACCTTTATTACTTTTGAAGATGCTGCAAATCTTAACATTTTACATTATGCCTCTGCTCAGTTTCTACCTGCATCCTGTGATTTTTTTGTATATCATTTTAATTGCAAACTTAAGTCTGCCATTGATGCTTCTTTTCCTCTTAAAATGAAATCTTTAAAAGGTAAAACTAAGTCACCATGGATCATTGAGAGCATCAAAGAACTGAAAAAGAAACAGGAGAGAATAAGGAAAATAGAGAAAAACTAAACATTCACTGAGATTTTACTGGAACAACAGTTCACTTCAGTACAAAAATACATTTTAAACAAATCACATGTTTAACAACTAGCTTTTAATTTATTTTGAACAGGCACAAATTGAGTGCAAAGTAAAAGACATCTCTTTTTATAAAAGTAAAAAATAATTACAATAAAAACATAAAATGTCTTAGTAAGGGCTATCATTCTCAGAAAATAGATGGAGGCAGTCAGGTAGCACTTTGGTAACAAACATTTTTAATGCTGCATTACAAAATGTGAACTATACTGGCACAATTCAAACAAAAAAATATAAAACGCAACTGAAAAGCATCTTCTTTAGAAAATGCTAAATACACAGCCCCAAAAAATATACGTGCCTTTAATGCATCACGCGTTATTAACTGAGTCTGTATGTACTTCCTGAGAGTGTCACTCAAGTTTTAGTTTTTTTTTTCCCCAAAAAGATTAGTTTGTCCACATTGTCTGTAATGAGAGCAGCTCTGCTGGCAGGAACTATATCCCCAGCCTCTCGCTGGTGGCAGATACGGCCAGGTAATGCTTTGCCATCTTGGCTAAATTAGGACAAAGCGACTGGTGAACCTTCCAACAGGCAAGCAGGTTAGAATCGATTGAAATGCAGTCCTTTGTGATGTATGCATGCACTTCATCTTTTGACTGCTGCTTCCAGTCAGGCTGGTTACTCTGCTCTGCTCTGAAGAGTGGGCTAAAAAGTTCTGCCATGGCTGACTTCTTTGGTGGAGGGGAAGATGCTGCCTCAAAATGTGCCATCACTGGAGAAGAAGTCACCTGAGATGAAGTTGATGAACCAGCCTCTGTAGTCTCTCTGTAGTTCCCTCCTGCAGTACAAGATGATAAAAAAGAAAGAAAAAAGCAATAAATAAAGTTTAAACAGTTCAAGTCAACACCTGAGAGAAGTTAGGAAAATATAAAAACCTAATCAGTCATGTAAAAGCAATACACACCTGTTCAGCTCGGCTCGGGACTTCTGTGACGAGATCCTCAGATTTTTTGTGGGCAGGCAGGGATCCAGGTGGGGGAGCGCCTTAAACTTTGGATCCAAAACAGTGCACTTATGAAGTCCTGAAAAGTCCTGTAGTCCTGTACACGCACCAGGAGCCAAGACTGAGTGCCTTCCACATGCGCTACTTCAGACGACTCCTCGGCACCACTTGGCAGGATCGCGTCTCCAACGCAGGCGTCTTGGCCCAGGCAGGCATGTCAAGTATGTTTGCCATCCTCTCTTGGAGGTGCCTGCGCTGGCTTGGACACGTATGCAAGATGGACGATGGACACGTTCCAAAGGACATCCTCTATGGCCAGCTCGCCACAGGAACACGGCCAACTGGACGACCTGCCCCGCGCTACAAGGATGGGATCTGAAGTCATGCAGCATGAATCCCAGCATCAGAGTACTGGCTTCGCAGATTTTCTGCTTGATTTCCCTGGAAGTAAGATCCATCCATCCATTTTCTGAACCGCTTAATCCAAGTGGGTCGCGGGTGTGCCAGAGCCTATCCCAGCTGTCAAGGGGCGAGAGGCGGGGTACACCCTGGACAGGTCGCCAGTCTGTCGCAGGGCCAACACGGAGAGACAGACAATCATTCACTCCTAGGGAGAATTTAGAGTGCCCAATTAACCTCACATGCATGTCTTTGGATAGTGGGAGGAAGCCGGAGTACCCGGTGAGAACCCACGCATACACGGGGAGAACATGCAAACTCCACACAGGAAGGCCACAGTGTCAAAGCCCTCCTCAGCCAGAATCAGACGCCCCCTCCGGCTCCTGACCAACTTGGATTTGAACCCGCGGCCTTCTCACTGTGAGGCCGCAGTGCTAACCACTACACCACCGTGCAGCCCCCAGAATCGACTTGCAAATACTAACTCAACAGAGATGGTAACTGTGAGGTGGAAGTCTAGAGTTCTTCTCTTATTTCGTGTCGACATTTCAAGCACAGTTGTTTTATCTTAAAAGATATGAGACATGGCTCTTAGCATCAGTGTCTGTTTAATTCCTAATCTTGTAATTTATATTGTTGTACTCTGATATGTAAAATCAGCAACACAGTCCTGTGTCCAGTCCAGTCATCTTCAAATTCTTGGATCGATGTTCATGCTGTAGTCAAGCCAAGCTTTTAAATTGAGTTTAAGTCAAATAATAAAGCATTTGTATTTGTCATTATTGTACAAACTGTCCATAGGCCAGTCATAACATTATGACCAAACACCTAATGTCCTTTTCATGCTGATAAGACGGTTTTCAGCATCAGGATTCAAACAAGGAATATCTCTATTAAAGAGTCTGTGAAAGGATTTTAGAAATAGATCTTTTGGTTTTGGGAATGCTTTGTGAACTGAGCTTAATTCTCACAGGTGACATTTGGTATCCTGTCACCTAAAATACGGGGAAGAGCTGGCACAGATATGATGTCACAGTAACATGCATGTGAGAATCCTGACATTCACATGGATGTTGACACGTTGCTCTGAAACATGAGTTGCATTCCTCTCTTTACCGGTTGTTTCTAATGTTGTTGCTCATCAGTGCAAGTTTTTCCACATGCTCCTGCATGCAACCTGCTACATGATGTTTCAGTCAGTTTGTAAATAATGCCAAACATTTAGCAAAATGGTCAATACTTCCAAAAAAAAAAAAAAGAAACCCAGAACCTCTTTAGGAGAACTACACACAGACACCACCACAAGATAAACTGTTCAACACAGTTGCTACTCTACTTGCTTTAGGTTAGACGTATTTCTAATCCTTGTGTTAAAAGTACATAAGAAAGGTACAAACTCATTTTTACACCCCATGTAAAGCTAGACATCTGGCTTCTTGTGAGCTAAATGATTTATAAAAAACTGGAAACTGGTGTACAAGACACTGAATGGCTCCGGTCCAGTATATAAGTATGACCTGCTGAGGCCTTGAGAAATCTAAGCTTATCTCGGTCAAGTTTGCTTTCCTCCCCGGGAGTTGCAACCAAACAAGGAAAATCTGAATTTAGTTTCTCTGGTTCTAATTTCCGAAACAAATTTAAAAAAAAACCTCACTGTATATATACTTGTTTCAATGTTTCTTTTGATTATATACAGCACACTGGGTCGCCTTATGCATAAAATGTTTTCTTAAATTACATCAAATTGAGAAATAGAAATCTACACTGAAAAAACGTACAAGGATCTTTGTGTATTTAGATTATATTGCCAGTTACAGCCAAAAGAGTGAAAACATTACATTTGCAGGATTATGGACTACAGTAGGCCTATTGGAATTTTATTTATTTTTCCTTTATCATTAGCGAAATAACATAACTGCCTTAGTCATAATTTAGGATGCGCACAGTGAATCAACAATAGTAGGATGTGTTTTATGAGCATGACTCTCCACCCGGACATAATGGTCAGTCCCTTTTTACACACATGTTGGTTTAAACAGCTGCTTGTTGTGACTTAAGTTATTCAGTTTTAATTGATTTGACCTCCACTTTTGAAAGAATTGATAATGACAGCGACTGGATTGCTACTGAGGGAGCGCTGCATCTAAAGCAGTCAGAAGGTTGCCACTGTGTGACAACAGAGGCCGTGCTCTGTCACAGACCTTGCTCCAACGCTGTCTAGAATATATGACTCCAGGTGATGCAAAGTACTAATTAAAATTGATTTCAACAGCCTGCTGGTTCTGTGCCCTTCAGTAATAATGCTCCTCTGTCTGCGCTCATATGGGATCCCAGTAATAGCTTTTTAGCCATACTCGTCCCTGCTCGTTTTCTCTTTTATTTTCTCACTATGGCAACATGTTGAAGTATCTGGTAAGGATTGCCGAATTATTGTCATTTATTACTAGGGTGCAGCTTATTCTCACACACTGCAAACATGTAATCACACACACACAGATGCAGACACAAGGATTTCTCAGCATGACCTTATTAAAAGAAGTCATCATCATTG
Source organism: Craterocephalus amniculus (assembly GCA_036024015.1). Lineage (NCBI taxonomy): Eukaryota > Metazoa > Chordata > Actinopteri > Atheriniformes > Atherinidae > Craterocephalus > Craterocephalus amniculus. Next base: position 5,356 of record JAVQJG010167378.1, read on the forward strand.
GAAGGAAGAGCTAAATGCTTGCTAGTAAATGACACCGCCGCTAATGAGGACGTTGCAAAGACTTCCTAAATGAGTATTAGAGCCTGAGACATGGAAGATGGTAAATGAAGGAGAGGCTCAAAGAACAAAAAGAAAGACAAGAACAGATGGAAATGGTCTGGAAACATGGTTGTGATTGGTGTGGCTGCAGAGCTACAGTGTGATGCAGACTGCAGCTTTCAGTGAAATCCCGGCGATCATAAATAGACCACAGACAACTATACATCACAACCTAGTTCTCCTTGACCACCTGGTTCTTAGAGACGCTCTGTCAAGCTCTGAACCAATAGACTGATGTGGGAAATGTTTACCTTTAAAGTCTTCTTTCGTAGCATGATTTTCCCCCGACTCTCACACAGTTTCTCTTCCTCTCACAGTTCAGTTCAGAAACTCTCTAAGCTCTGCAGGATCCGGTGTTCGCACAGAGACCACAGGCCTGATTCATGTTTCTATGCAAGTTTGCAAGAGGATGATAGGCTCTTTGTGTTTGCTGTGTGTGTGTGTATGTTTCTCTACCTGCCCAGGCTTGTAAATAGATGTTCTCTCTGATAGAACACCACATCAGGAATAAATCTCACTGGTTTGGAGATGGGAAGAAAAGACACATAGTTTTTTTTTCTTTTTTAAAAATGCATGTAAATCAAAGTAACACGAACACACACGCGGATGCTGTGATTTTCTGAGACACACTGTCCAAGTCATTCCCCATTTTTCCCCACAATCAAAGCACTGTGGTCCATATTCAGCGCGGAATGAGACTGTGTGAGGGGAGCATCGGCAGAAAAGGGCGGGAGGTTAAATACTTCCTTTTTCAGCACATACTGGGTCACACACTGGTAATGTGCTGTGAGTGGCTGGCAGCGCGCCATGCAGAAAGGGCACACAACTCCGGTTTCAGCAAAGTGGAAGAGCGTGTGCTGACACGCGCGTGCGCTTGCGTGTGAGTAAGTGAACATGTAGGAGTTTGTGCATGAACGTGTAAAAAGGATGGCATGTGCTTAAGAGAGGATGATTCAGTGAATGATGTACCCCCGCTGCAGTTCTGGCACTCGTCCATTTTTGGAGAACTCTTTTATCACGGTCTCCTCTGTAAGTGACCTCACTAATGTGCCTGAATAAGCTTTTTATGCTTGACTTAACCACTGCATATTCATGCACATACATATGTCGCACAATGACACTAATGGTGATTAAAAAAAAGAGTAAATGAACAATTCTTTTTTATTTAATACTTTTTATAACCCTGTCAGAATATTAGCAGCTTCTCTGAATGCGAGTGTGCTATTTTTCTGTTTTGTGTCTGCTGTGTCTTTTTCTTACAACTTGTAGTGTAAACAAATAATTAGTAAAAACCAAAAAAAAACAGCAAGAAAAAACTAGATGCAACATCTACAGTTCTGTTTGTAACAAGTCTGAGTGTTTTTTTCCACGAAAAATTAAATTTTCTTTCGCTGAAACAGCTGGAACAGGTTGGTAACTTTGTATTATTATTTCTAGCACCTGTGCCACTCATGTAAGCTATTACCAATGCTGAACAAGCTCTGTTACATGTGGATACCAACAAAAAGGAGGCTGCTGAACTATTATATTGCTATTATGGAGCCCCTGTTGACTCTTTTCCCATAAGTTATAGCTTTCAATTCTTTAATGGCTCTCTGTGCTTCTTATTCAGCAACCAACAATAGCAGCGTGATTTCAGTGCACCCACAAGAGTCTCACTGTAATGCTACATTTCTGGACAGAAAAAAAACCCTGCATGCCACATTTGCAGGCATTAAGTTCGAACTAGTCACAGTGGAAAATGTAATTTTGCCCACAGAGTTCCATATTGTTCGGACTCTCGGGTTCATACAAGAGCCTATCTGGCCTCCACAAATCCTCTAAAAGAGGAAGCGTTCTCAGTGAGCAGCAGAGGAGCTGTCCTTGGTGCTGAACTTATAGGCAATGTGAGAGCAGAAAGTTCTGTCTCATTTTGAGTTTTTATGCTGGAAGACTGAGGGTAATGAATGCACTGCATGGGGCTCATGATATCTGAACATGTTGCTGCTTCTTCTGGTGAGAAAACGACTTGTGGGAAAAGTCAGTCAATCTCTTTTATCTATTTCTGTAAATGTGTATGTCTGAATTGTTTTTTTTGTTTTTTGTTTTTCTTTGTCTTCTTCTGATGTCACATCCTTAAACAGACAATCATGGTTGGACATGATTTCAGTGTTTGATTGCTTTTAGCAATCATTCTGTGCCTGAAATTTGGACTTCAGCTTTCATGAACACTGCCAGACAGAGCTGAGGATCCAAGCTAAGTGTCTGTGAGAATCTCACACCGGGTATGTAAATCTGATTGACTTGGCTCCGTTAGCAGGACCACGGTGGCATCACAATGCCGTTGTCAGACAGAAACCTCATACTTCCTCTGTTGATGTGTTATTGTTTCTGATTGGATTTTTGTGAGCTCTTTTTTTCATCTTTTTTTTCATCTTTGTCTTTTCTTTTTTTGTGGCCAGAGGCCCCAGAGGGACCCATTACAAACTTGTGTAGTTTCAAAATGCCCAGGCATCAGTTGGAAAATCAGACTGGATTTTACTCAGCACCTCACAAAAACACACTTTTCAGTCTGACAAGAGTCTGACAGCAGCAGTAGGTGTGATTAGGGAGTGTGTGCAAACAGATGGTGGAGGGCTGGGATGGCATGGGGCTCAGAACTGTCTTCACTTCCAGCTCGTCTCTCTTCATGTACAGGAATGTTAGCTCACATCACACTGAGAAGTGCCTCCAGCAACATCTTTCCTGCTGGTCTGTATTCTTCAGCACAGTCAGATGCAACATGTAGAAACAGTACACACTGCTCACACACTCCAATGCTTTTCTATTTACACTCTAGTCCTCTCCTAAGAGATGTCCATAAGATATCCACCGTATCTACACAATGTTGTCCATCTGCTTGATTCTTGTTGGAACCTATGTGCACGCAAACGTTTCTGCGTGTGCACATAAACATGTATCTTTGCATGCATATATTTAAAAGCACAGTAATTAACAGCGTCATTACAACTCAATCAGTTTTCCTACTGAGGTGGTGGAAGTATGCAAACACAAACACACATACGGATCCACACCTATTAGAATATCTGTGTTGTTTTGTTGCACTTCTTTTAAAAAGATGGCTAATATTTTGAGTGTCAGTCAGTTTGAATATTGTATGAATGTTTTGGGTGTTCGGTGCTGCTGTTGAAATTAAATAAGATGCTTACACTGCAGGCACTAGTTGTGTTTTTATATGTGTGTTTTAGTTTGTTTGTGGACTATGCAGTGCATTTTAATATCCCTCTTAGAAAAAAACTTCTGGCTTCAGGATGAGCAAAGTGGCTTACAGGGCAGCAAACCCTCCAGCACTTCTCCCACATCACCACTTCTGGCATTTTAAATTTGCAAAACAATGATTTTCAGTGAAAATTGTTATCTGTCTGTTCTTATCTACATTTTTCAGTCTGCGAAAACCAAAATTTTGCTCCTATCTTAAAGATCCCACCTTTTCTGTCTTTTCTGTTTTCTGTCAAAAAATAGAAACATTGTCACAGCTGGGAATTGTTTTAAAAGTTATAACAACTCTTTCTTTTTTTAAAGAAAATGTACCGTGTAACTCCTGGCCACTAGGGGCACTAAACCTGTAACCTGTAACACAGGCCACATGATGCTATTGAAAAATCAAACACCCTTTGTCTTTCTCTTTCTGACTTCATCTGACACCTTTTTTACTTTCTTACTTCATTCAGCCATGATAAAAGTGCTGCACAAAGCAGAGGCCTCTGTGTTCATGGAGGTGGAGCCATAAAACAAAATGCTTCAGGTCACATGATCCCGTGAAAGACGGATTTAATCCTGCAAAGTTACAATGTCTGGTTTCTGAAGAGCACAGCACATCAAACACTTTATTGGCCCCAGAAATCATCCACTATTACTCACATTAGATGGATATTTGGGTCAAAGGTATTACTTTAAATACAGTAATGGTTGCCACTTCAGTAACCACTTGTTAAGTGGTCAAACAGCTCCACAACGGTAAGCTGACTCAAGTACAAATAAAAAGAAGGTTCAGCCTCAACCATACATGTTGAGATTACCAGTGTTGCCACTTCTTTTTCTTTTTGAAGTGCAGGATATCCTGTCTTTGAGCATCTCTACGATCCTACGATCATCTCTACGAACTGTACCTTTTTCAGTTACTTCTTGTTTTTTGTTTTGTTTTATGTGGAACATTTTTCACTCTGCTTGCTGTTTAAACATGATTTCCTCTTGCCTGTGTGTTTCTGCATTTGTAATGCGCACATTGTATCCTGTAAAAAGAATTTAATAAAGGTACCTGGGAGAAAAAAGGACCACATTCCAGGAAAGGTAACTAATGAGAATCCAATTAAACAAATAAATAACAATACAACTCATTCAGAAGGAAACCTGAATGTAAAATTCATGAGTAAAACACAGAATCCACCCATGTGTATAATCATTCCGACAGAAACAGTTGCTGAGACAATGAAAAACATCCTGACACACAGATTAATAAGCCTTTTGTTCTGCTGTCTTCATGACTAATTATAGATAGAATTCTTTATGTTGTGTGACATTAATCTGTACTGTTGTAACGGGAGTCAGACTGACATCTATCAGTCCAGCTGCCACTGTGTACAGGGTGTCTGCTTTCCCACAAAGCCCTCACATGAGAACCACTCCAGCTTTGACCAATCATCCTCCCACATGTATATACATACAAACATAAATACGTATAACCTTTTTTTGTTGATAAGCTTGTACAATTCTTAGTTTTCCCCATTGTAATAAACATTCTTTTATCATACTTTTGGCAGATGATGTAACAAGTCTGCATGCGGCTGTATGTTTGCATACCTTTGTATGAAAGCACTGTACTGTGTATGCATCTCAGATTGTTCCTGTTGATGTGCCTGCAATACTAATGCAGTTTTGAGCCACATAAATAAATGTGAATGTATAAACAACCAGAATGACATTCTGTGTCATGTGTCTCCATTCTGTGTAAATGATATAAATGTATCTCTCCTCTCTATCTGCTCCTGTGATAGGAATGGGAATGACAGAATGATACATCTTAAATGCCCAACAAAGTGGTAAAAACTATGTCTTGGTGTTGTCTGTATGCCTGCTGGCTCTGCATGAATGACTAGTAAAACGCATAGAAGAGCACATGTACACAGAGATTGTAAAGGATATTTACTACTTGCTGCATTCTGTCTTCATGACGCCTCTCTCACTAGGCAACTCACAGATCCCATAATTTAGCCCTTATCTTGCTGGCGGAGGTTGTTTGTAGGAGAATGTGTGCTTGTGTGTAGGTGTGAGTGCATACGCGTTCGAGCAGCTATCTTTTTTTTGTCTGTGCACGAGGCACTAGTGACTGCACAGTTTTTCCCCCTGCTACCTTGATTTGCTCCATTGTTTGTGTCTTAAAAAGCATTTGCCATTTGCAATCACTCCCTTCTGTTTTGGAAAATCACTACATTTCATTGAGTGGGTGGCTCTGTGAAAATTGAAATTGCATGCCGCAAATTATAAAATGCTCTGCGCTCAGTCAATCATTCAAGTTACTCACAGTTTAGATGTGAAAGTTAAACTTCAGTAATTATTGATGCAGAAAGCCATGCGCCCCATAGGGGGAGGGCTGGAGGAGCTGGGCTAGCATGGCCTTCAGCAAACTCACATTTACAGAAGCCAGGAGCTGAGAACTGAGAGGGGATCAATGCAGCAGGTCTTATTTAGATTCCAATTACAGCCATTTCTGATCACTTGGCTCCTCTTTTCACCGGCAAACCAGGGCCCTGCCTTTGATCAGTGGCCACACACACAGATGGGCTCACACACTCCGAGGAACAATACTAAACCCACTTTCAATCTTTCTTTATTTTGTTGTCACGCCTACAAACACACACACACACACACACACAAGTATGGGTGCAAAACCATTCAAATGTGTTTGATCAATGCCCACTCGGCCTGGGAGCAGGATCTGCATTATTTCATGCTCTGTAGCTTGAATTGATCGCTGGATAAAATGATTAGTGAAGGAATCTTTCATGTCGTTATTTTCTTTTTCCATCGTATCGAACCTGCTGGAATTCATTTGCAAGGAGAAGCATTCGCCCTTGCATCTGAGTTCCTGTGATTTTAGGTTTGATATTTAAGTGTGCAACAGGTACACACACAGAGCTTTGCTGTAAAAAAAAATCAAGATCATCATTTGTTAATCCATGTTCATGTACGTTAAAATGACATTAATAACATTATTAGGGTTAAAGGTTTCTTTAAAATAGTGATTGAAGGCTTAGTCTTTGTGCTGCTCATTAGGAAGAAAGCAGCTGTGAACACAGCCCAGATATTTCCCCACCTTTAAGCTCATTTGTTGAATTTCTCAGAAAATCAGTTTATGTAGTTTTGACATGTTAGAAACAATTTGGAGTCTTCTGCAGTTCTTCTTTTGGTCTCTCAGTGAAAGTGATCCCAGTTTATATTCAATATCTAACTGTTGTCCAATGTCTCCTCAGGAAAATATTTGCTCTTTTACTGCTAAATGCTCAGTTTCTCTCCATCTGAGAGTTCCTGCCTTGTACAGTAACCTCACATGACTATAATTCAAACTGGGAGTGAATCTACAGATAGACTGTCCCTTTTCATTACTGTTAGTATGACATATATATTCTTGAAGCAGTTTTTGAGAGAAAAGAGAGCAATCAGAACAGTACGCAGCATGGGTATCAGGGAGCACACAAACATGTTTGAAAGCAAATACACTCATATTAGGGGACCGGGTCAAACTCCTAAGTAAGAAAAAGCATACTTCCAGGAAACATTTAAACATGTTTAAGGACAGGGGAAGGAGGTTGTGATCTAAGGTTTGTTCCACAGGATGAGGTGAACATTTTTCGGGTGGATTCATGGAATGTGTGTGGGGAGTTCAAGCAAAGCATAAATATTCTGAAATTCACTAGTTTTTCTGATGCTAAAGACTGGCAATGCTAGATGGCAGAAAGGTTTGTGTTAATTTATCAATTCCAGGAGGTGAGGGGTCATTGTTTTTATAGGAGTTGGTACCATGTATAGTCAGAATCGTGAACTTAAATGTAGTAAAGTGATATCATATTTGATTGCAATGTATTGGTAAAAAGAGGTAGAAAAAAGGTTTCTTTTCCTTGACTTACTCCATTTTTGACTCTTTGTTTTATCCCTTGTGGGAATGCACAATATTGGATTTTTGGATACGACATCCCCTCCATCCCTAAATGCATACATTATCTAGTTATCAAATATTATTCTGAATACTCTTTCAATCCCGTTGGCAAATGCAGACGTCAAAAAAAGCAAGAACTGAATTAATATTCCCTGGACAAGGTTTTGTACATGTCAAATTGAATCATGACAAATGTAAATCTTTTAAACAAAACAAGTAAGTTAAGTACAACCTACTGTACTTGAAACAGATGGGACTATGATCTCCCAATGCCTGTTATTTTATACGTTAATTGGTGGAATGGCTGATTTCCAATATTTAATATTGATACAGATGTTATTATTGTGCATCTCTTGTCCATTTTTTTTTTGTAAAAGTCTGTTATAAAACATCTGTTTTGAGCATTGCTAGTAGTTGTTCCTGTTCTGCTCTCTCTCTGTGTATCACATAGACTCTGTAGTTAAAACTGGGCATTATGAAAATCAAAATATGGAAAAAATACAAATAAATACTTTTTGTTAAGCAGGTGATGTAAGTGACTGCAGAAAATAACATGAAAACGTCTTTGTTTTCTTTTAGAGCCACTAAATCCCCTCAGAAGATGGCCTCACACAGATGCTCTGCTGCACTTTTTCCCATACACTCTTCCAGCATGAGTCTGTGTTAATATGTTTGCTTTGTTTGGATGCGTCAGTTCATTTTGTTGACTTATTTTCTGCATCAGAAACAACCACTGCGGAGATTGGGAAGGGGATTAATTTTATGCAAATGTATGCAAATAACTGTGTCACCCAACTCCATCCGCATTGGTTCTATGCAAATTGTGTTTGTTAAACATCCATATTGGAAGAGCCCGCAATTCCCAGCCCCCTCACATCCCAGCCACTTCTGTTTCCCGCCAGCAGAACCCCTTTGCTTCTATCTTTTTTTTTTTTTTTT
>JAVQJG010167394.1:0-11116 GCA_036024015.1 Craterocephalus amniculus
GGCAAAATCTGCAGAAGAATTCAGTTCATGTCAGGAATGTGAAGCTACCGCTGCATGACTTTTAAATAGATGTTTCAAGGTGCACACAGCGCTGACATGCAGAATAGAAGGCTTCTAATTCAGCTTTTACCCAAACCCACCAGCCCATTCTTCAAGATAAGCTTGAGGAATGTGGGGAATCTCAGGAGGGGTGGGGTGGGGGGGTCAACATGGGTAGGGGGAAGGGAAAGAGCGGGAGATGTGTTATGCTTGGGTTGGAAATCTTTGCATGAGACAAACCAGACTCCCCATCCCGAAGCCGATCATCCCACATCCCTGGCAGCTGTAAACACACTCCTAAATTACTCACACATTTACACCGCAGTATCGGCTGACGCGCTTATCTACTCCGCATTGTTGTACAGGCAGTGTGATTTGTGAGTCATTTGAATGTGCATTGCCGAGGTAACAACACTGGGGATTGAAGCGAGGTGCCTAATGCCCTGACATCCCCATACCGTTGCGGACTCGCTCCCGCAGGTGGGAACCAACACAGCCTGCAGTTTCTGTGTATTTATCCCACAGCTGGAACACCGCATTCTCTGGAAAGCAGCTTTCGGGGGTGATAAGTATTAGACACACCCACCCACCCCCCGTCTAGGTTTCACGCAGCTAATCAGAGAGCTGGATTTGTTTTGGCGGCTATGGATGGCTGCCAGGGTAGCTGATAACGCTGGTGAAATGGGTCAAAGTACAAACAGCAATCCCAGAGCAGTGAAAAATAACACCCTATTTGCTCTCAGTCCAAGTCGTTTTACAACACTATGCAAATGAGATTTTCAGCTTGTGGTTTCTGTCATGCATCTTCATCATTCCATGATGACAGATAAGTAGCCGGAGTTTCAGCAAAGCTGGTAAACACGGATTTTCCTGACAGTTGAACAATACCGCAGCTGTGCCTCTGAGCGGGTAGTTTAGACAAGGATTTTATTCACGAAAGGGAAGTTTGCTTACCTGTTTCTCACCCCTCTCTGCCTCAGCGGACACAATATCGTGGCCCTTGTGTTCACTGACGGTGCAGATAGCGCAGATGCACATCTGATCTGTCCGACAGAAGAGCTCCAGGGACTTCTGGTGCTGCGGGCAGATCTTCCTGTCCAGGTTTCCCAGCTCATCCACCAGCTTGTGCCTTTTGAACATGGCCGATTCATAATGAGGCCTCAAGTGCTTCTCACAGTAAGATGCCAGGCAGTTCAGACAGGACTTCACAGCTTTTAGTTTCTTCCCAGTGCAGAAGTCACATGGAACGTCGCTCGCTGTGGCATAGATGTTTCCTTGAGATGAGCTCAGGTTGAGGTTCAGTCCGCTCTTCTTGATCTTCTCAGCCACCATGCTCAGGGTGGCGTTGGGTCGCAGAACAGGCCTCTGGGTGAACGTGATCTTACACTGGGGACAAATGTAAATCCCTGTGTAGTCTGCCTCATTCCAGTAGCCACTGATGCAGTCCATACAGAAACTGTGGCCACAGGGGATAGCCACAGGGTCCCTCAGGAGGCTCTGGCATAAGGAGCAGCTGAAATAATCAGGAGAAGTGTGATCGGCCATTGTGATGGGACTCCAAAACCCAGTCAAACCTGCGGAAACAGAGGAGAGAATGCCAGAAGCAGATAGAGAATTCGTCGAGTGAGTTTTAGAGCCCGCCCTCAAGAGTGTGGTGCAGCCTGCCAAGGACAGGACCTACTTGTATTTCTAAATTCCACAGGTTATTGATTGAAAGCAGACAAGGCCCTCCCCCTTTGCCGTGAGTGTATCGAGCCCTGCCCAGCTCAGATAAGCAGGTTGAGCCAGAAGCGAGAGGGTGAGACAAAAAAAAATGGGGAAAGAGAGAAGGCGGGCAGACAGGAGAGGAGAGAAGAAAGAAAGAGAATGAAATCTGCAAAGAAAGAGCAGTGACATTCAGCGTGCAAGAAAACATTTCCTTTTCCCGCGCTGTTTCCTTTTCTTCTCAAATTTCTCATGAGGCTCATCTGCGGGTGAATAGTGCACACACTTCTCGGCAGCTGTATTTCCACCTATTGTTGTCAGACAGAATCGCCATTGTTTTAAACCGGTTATAGTCAGGCAAACATTAAAGTAGCCTACGGTTCTGTCGGAATTTCAGGGACCACCCAATAAACAAACACGGAGACACTCTGAGCTCCAGCTGGGTTTCTGAGTAATGTCAAAACGACCCTCATAAAAAAAAAGGTGTGCTTGGTGTAAAAATATGACTAGTAGTGGAATTCACAGTCGTTTTATTGACTGTGTGACCAGCTGAACCAGTCTGTACGCTTTAACAAGACAGTATGTAAGTGTAAATATGTGGATAGTATTTGGTTGAGCAGCAGACTGAAAACATCCAGTGTACAGATAGGAAATGGAAACATGCAGGCATGCACGCGCACACACAAGCAACATTCCTCTTGTTGCAGGTGTGTTGCAAAAGATACCTTCGTACTTCTGTGCACGCTTTCCTTAGAGCATGTTGCATGTTTCTGCACCAAAAAAGCATGTCCTTCTTACAAGCTGGGAGAAAACTTCCCAATAGACCTCACTCTGAGCATGAAGTGTCTGCTGACATCACAGGCTCTCATTAGCATTTCAATTAGGCCTAATCTACCAGGACCCCCTTAATACTAATGTGCCATCCTCAGTGTTAACTTCCAAAACCCTTGAATTAAAATAAACTTGTTTTTAGTTAGTTTTGAAATAGTTTTTTTTGCCTGATGTTAAAGCACACACAGCGAATTGACAGTTTTAAAGGGAGCTCTTGCTCCACCTTCAATTCTTATCCTGCATTACTTCATGCATTTGGTAGTTTCACCTTTCCATATTTGGTTTGGTTTCTGATAAGCCAGTTTTTCCTTCCTTCCTCTGGAGTAAAGACAGCACAATGTGCTTACTGATTACCCACCTATGTGTGGAGAGCGCCACCAGAGTTGGACCTTACTTTAAATCCGACATAGATTTATGCAACAGGGTTTGAAAAGGTGATAAATTCAAATTCTTTTGGGAGTTTAATATGAAGCTTGATCACTTTTAAGATGCAGGGCTCTAGTAAGATTTAATTTCACGCTTCTTTAAAGTCTGACATGGTTCTATAGATCTGGCTTCTTTGATGAAGCACACAGAACCTCCACAGTTGTCTCCAATCCAGTCCGAGTTCAGTGTGACGGGACAGCCTTCATTAAGGTGCGCAATGTGCTTCCTGCGGGGAGACTCCAGAAAAACACAAATGGCTGTTTGATCAAAGGAAACAAGGATCCACTTCACTGAAGATGAGCAAAGAGAACAGAAAGACATAATATTTAAACCTGCTACAACAATGGGTGCAATTGTTGATCATGGTTGACACATAAAATTCAAATTTTTAAAGATGGTGTGTATAAATAGCAGTGACCGCATGAGCAGGGTGCAAAAAGAGAGCGACTTCCACGAGTAAGTTTATTAAAAAATAAAACTGAAGCAAACCCAAAATAGCGGTCCTGCGTTAATGAGTTTGCATGAAAACTTCATGTGCAGAATGAAAATGGAGGCTTAGCTGAGATGAGAGCATGGTTTCTTCCACCAAAAACCTGAAGTATGACACAATCTACATTTTAAGCAAACTGCAAAGTTAAGCAGGGAAAGTTAAAAACTTCAAAGTAAGCCCAGATCCTAATCTTTTGTCTTTGAAAATAATTGAAAGGAAAAGTCTGTGTTTTAGGACACACCCATATCAGGAGAGAGAAATTCTTACGTAAGGAATGAACTTTTGACAGATGGTCATTTGATCTTGTTTCTCTCTCACTATCCTGTTTGATATGAAACAGATTCTGAGGGCAAAATGTGCACATGATGAGATTAAATATTGTGGCAGGTGGCTCAGACCAGGGCCAGTAAGTTTTCTTTCTCCTTCATAAAAAAAAAGAAGTCATATTTGGATTTATGGAAACAAAGTCCACATCCTGGTTGAAAATCGAAAAGAAAGGTAGAACTAGGCTTGTGGAGCAAAGCAGACAAAAAGGTATGGAGCAGTCATGATAAAATGCAAGGAAAACAGTGACAGTGGATAAATAATGTACATAAAATATCCACTTTGTCACTTTAAATGTGACAGCTATGAAGTTAAGTAGAATTCAGATCAAAATCAACTCTTAATGTCAAAACTTTTGAAAAAAATTAATAAACTTTCTAATAGAAGGCTTTCTTACAAATAAAATATCCCTTAATATGCAAAAAGTCGTGTGAGGACCAGTGTTATCATTAATTAATAATTAAGATAAGAAAATCAATAAAGATAATTAATTTTCATGAAAGAAATTATATATATATTAAAACTAATTTAACATTTAGTCTCTTGTAGTGAAAAGTCTCCATTCCAATCAGTGGAAATTTCACTTAAATAAGATCCTTCATTTTGGCTTGCATGTCAGCTGAGGCTACTGTTGTTGACACACAGCAGACCCTATATAATGCTTGGCACTCTGGTCTTGCTCTGCTGGCTCTAACACAATGGAATCTTTTTAGCAAGCTTTCCTGGCCCTCCTGTTATCTGGGCTATCAAGTGTAGTTGCATTCCTACCTCCATCTCAACAGCCCAGAAACTCCATCTAAGCCCGGAGGTGTGTCCACTGCAAAGGGAATTATCACAAAATGAGCTTTAAAAACCTATGAATCATGTAATTGTGTTTCAGAGGCAAGCCTGGTTATATCAGAAATATTAAGTCTAGTTTGTTAGTTTGTTTTCAACTGCAAAAAGAAGTTATGAAATACAAAATAACAAGAGGTGATGATTAACTGGTTTCAGTGAGGTGAAGGTCAGCATTGTACTGGGTCAAGTACAACTGACTGATTAGAGCAAAAAGTCAGCAAAGTGGTTCATTTAGTACAAAAAAGATTTTACAAAAGAAAGAAATTGCTGACTCATTTAGACTCTGATAAGATATTTAGGCCTATCTCAGCAATATGAACTGGAAGATCATTAGTCAAGTAAATAAAATAATCTCTGCTGCAAAAGTTCAGTTTGTACCGTGGTTTGAGTGGATGACACTGAATGCTGAAAGGGAGCAGTCCGTCATAAGGCAGGTGGAAACACACCTGTTATTTTCTCCCTCTCCTTTTTTCTTTTTAAATAGTGTTTTTATATGAGACATACTCTACAAAAAATAATCCAAATCTCACCTTTCGCGTTCTAATTCTACCTCTTTCTTCTTTAAAATATACCAAATACTAGAGGCCAGCCTGGTTTGTTGATTTTTCACTTACAGTGTTGAGAATAAATAAAAAAGAAAACTTAGAGACCTTATATTTGCTGACAGCACTCAGCCAAAACTTCTACCTCCGGATCATACATTTAATTCATTCTCCATGCATTCTGTAACGGACGGAAATATTCACTGTGTCCTTTTCTTACCACGCCCTTGTTTTACAGGTTTCGGCTTAACCAGTTTAGCCTCCCTCTGTTTACTCTATATAACTCGCTCCTGCATTTCTTGTAAGTTCACTTTGCCACTGTGCTGACACGAGTCAGTGTCGCTCTTCGCATCATCTTCTCTCTGCAAGCGGGAACAGCAACGAGTCGCCTCGATGTCTTCTGACCAGGACACCTGCTACCTCTGTAAGGAGTATCTCAGGGACCCCGTGTCCATCCCATGCGGGCACGTTTTCTGCTCTATCTGCCTGAAGACCTACTGGGACCACACTGACCACAACGGCACCTACCAATGCCCAGAATGCAGGGTCACGTACAACAAGAGGCCCACGCCGAGACGCATGGGCAGCTCCCGGCACTCTACCCTCCAACGAAACAGCGAAACCTTTCCGCCTCCTCCTCCATCGCCCGACTACAACTACGCGGGACCCCAGGACGTGGGATGTGACATCTGCGTCGGCCGAAAGCACAAAGCCATCAAGACTTGCCTGATGTGTCTGGCCTCCTACTGCGAGAAGCATCTCAAGCCCCACTACGAGTCGGCCACCTTTAAGAGGCACAAGCTGGTGGACGAAATCGGCCACCTGGACAGGCAGATCTGTCCGCAGCATCAGAAGGGTCTGGAGCTGTTCTGTCGCACGGACCAGATGTGTATCTGTGTGCTGTGTACGGTGAAGGAACACAAAGGTCACGACATGGTATCAGCTGAGCAGGAGAGAGCCGAGGAACAGGTAAGCAATGCTCTCTTTAAACGGTCGACGCAAGGGTATCAGGTCGCCGCTGACTGTGCTGTAGACATACAACTAATGCTGCAATGTGCTGTGCCTCATATAATAAGTAAAATAATGTGTCATTTAGTAATTTAGGCTATTCACAGCAGCAGCAGCCTTGCTTTGAGCATGAAAGAGTAGCTAATAATAGATTAAACAAATCTCAAATCCAAAGCCTGAGGCAGTTTGAGACACCTTCATGTGGAAAAATGGCTGTTGTCCACATGCTTTTTGTGTTAACCTTAATTCTTGCCTGTTAAAAAAAGCTTATCAGTGTTAATTAGGAAACTTTCATGGCTATTTTGTGGAATCAACTTAATGGTATTTAAAATATCCCGTTGTTTCATTCACAGCAACGACTGGGCGCCACCCAGGCCGAGATCCAGGAAAAGATTCACGACCGCCTCAAGCAGATGGAAGAACTAAAACAAGCTGTGGACTCGCTCAAGGTTTGTGCCCCCATCATCCATCATGCAGATAAGACCAGACTAACCACTACAGGCCAAGAGGGGGTTAAAATCAAACAGGCCTGACAGCATTCTTTCCTCAGGAGTGATGACATTTTCTCTAAGTGTTCTTGTAAAAACGGAAAGACACCCGTTTGATTTACGATAAACCCCCTCTCCCGTGCAGAACTCAGCCCAGAGAGCCCTGCAGGAATGCGAGAAGACGTTTGGTGACATGATGCGCTCCATCGAGAGAATGCAGCAAGAGATGACCAAGCTGATATCCACCAACAAGAGGGCTGCGCTCAGCAATGCAGAGGGCCACATGGAGCGCCTGAGCCATGAGATCGCTGACCTGAAGAGGAGAGACAATGAGATCACCCAGCTGTCCCGAACTGAAGACCACATCCACTTCATCCAGGTGAATAAGGATCTTTAAAATATCCACATTCAGTAAGATACAATATGTGGCACTGGCACAAAAAAAGTCTGGTATTATCTCAAAGTGCAGCTGTAATTTTGATTATTTTTCTCATTAGAGCTACCACATGCTGATAGCCCAGAATGAAGCTGAGGAGCTGCCTTCGGTGACTGTAAACCCCTACTTCAGCTTCGGCCCGGTGACCAAGGCTGTGTCCGAGATGAAACAACACCTGAACGAATTCAGCAACGAAGAGCTGGTGAAGGTGGCCAAGACAGGTGAGTGTGGAGCAAACACACCCAAACCAGTTTCACATTCATGCTGCTTACAGTACACGGATTCGCATTGCAACCATGCTCATTCTTTTTTCTTAACTTCCAGTCAACAAAATGACCTTCTGTGAGCTGGATGAAGTCAAAAAGAAACAGGCCATTAAAAGTGAGTCAAGAAAAATTATCCAACTTTTTGTTTGGTTAATCCATAGAGCAAGAAAGTAAAATACATGTAAGGATTTCTACGAAATCCTCAGATTTCTCAGAGTAACATAAATCAGAGCTTAATGGAGTTTCATTTGATGATTAGCCATGATTTTTATTAGGGGAAGCCAATAAATGTTTACTCTGATTAGGAGTCAATATAAATGAACAGACCCCCTGAAACAGAAACCAGCTAGTGTGACAAATATCAAGATAACACATGTATAAAACGTGTATGCTTTGTTATAGTTTGATGTGTTTATAACCATGACTTTTAATGTAATATTTATTAATTTATTTCCTTAGGTGAAGAAGCAGCCATGTACAAGTCTGTCCCAGTCCAGGAGCCTCAGTACAGGGAAGACTTCCTGAGATGTGAGTGGTGTTTTTTTATCACCCTGCTTTCTGCAGCAGCACAGCTCCCTGCTCTCTCTTCTCAGCTCAGGATACAAGGCAAATTAGATGCTGATGAGGCTCTCTGTCAGACCCTGTGGCTGACCACAAAATCTGCTTTATAGAAATAACTACATGTCCCACAGTGTTGACAGAGACTGGGACAGGTCCTATGCAAATATCTTAGCTTACTGGCACCTGCAAAGGTGTGCAACGTTTACTTAAGTTGCAGTTTATTGGCTCCTTTTTTTTCATTTTCCATGAGTAACCATAATAAGAATATTCATTTTTACATTTTTATCTGTATCTGATTTGGAAGCTGGGAAGATAAAAAAAGTAAAATCTTGTGAGATAAACTGCTTCAAGTTGGATTCGCAGGCTGTGGCTTCTTAGGATGTTTGTGGTCAAACTCACAAACAGTGTTGATACTTGTGGCATTCCAGATAATAGGCCGGGCAGAACTAGCCGAGGCCACCGAGTGTCCCACCAACTGTGACCTGCAGAGGTAGAGTTGCACAGCAGGCAGGTGACATTTTACCCCTGTGATCATTCTGATTTTGTGTGTGTCCAGCCAGAGGGTCTTCCAAGCATGCTAGTTAACGAGTTAAACATCTAACAAAGCTAGAGATCTTAATGAGATTCTGTTAACCTCTGGGGCCTTAAAAGTTGGTGTTGCAGTGGTGATGGGCTTCTTGGTTTTTTTCTCATTTATATCTAACCCATGCTATTTCAGTTAAATGCTTCCTCTTGTTAAGTAAATGTTTTCTTATTTTCTAGATGCCTGCCAGCTCACTCTGGATCCAAACACGGCCTACAGACAGCTTTACTTGTCTCGAGGGAACAGGAAAGCGACCCTAAAGAGAGATCCCCAGGCTTACGCTGACAGCCCCGCCAGGTTTGACTCTCTGCCCCAAGTCTTGTGCAGGGAGCCCCTCTCCGGCGGTGCCTACTACTGGGAAGTAGACTGGAGCGGGGAGGGGGCTTCCATCGGAATCACCTACAAAGGCATCAAGAGGACGGGCTACGGCGACAGCTGCCGCATCGGCTACAACCGCAAGTCATGGAGCCTCTTCTGCTCTGACTCTAGCTACTCGGCACGCCACAGCAAAGACCAGATCGAGGTCAACGCACCTTACTCCTCCCGCATCGGCGTCTTCCTGGACCACGCTGGGGGCACTCTCTCTTTCTATACCGTGGGAGAGTCCATGTCCCTCATCCACCGCTTCAAGGCCGCCTTCAGTGAACCTGTCTATCCCGGCTTCTGGGTTTGGTACGAGTCGGCTGTCACTGTCATCCAGCTGTGATTGTAAAAAGATTGACAGAAACATCACCACTCTGTGATAACGTTGTATATAGATATATATATGTTTACAAGAATATAAAAGTTTGTTTTTTTTGCATCATAGAATAATTGTTTATTTAGTGGGAATGTTTGTGATGAATGTGAATATATGTTTAAATCAACATGTGCAATGTAAAGGGGAGTACAAGGAGAATGAGCATTTAAACTACTATGATGGATAATGCAATCTGTACTTGAGTGACTTATAATGTGATCATTTGAAATACTTTTTTCATCAATAAACATTTAATAAAATACACAAACTGTTACTTGAGCTTTTTCTGGCAGCTAAATTCTTCCCAAGATTGTCACATCCCAGCATTTAAAGCCCAGTTTCCTAAAATGTGGGCTCATAAATCACACAGTTATAATATTAAACATTCACACCACTAAACCACACAGCATCCTTTAAACTAAACAAACACTCTTAAACTTAATAAAAAGTTTTAAACTAAACAGAATACTTTTCATTGTTTTTATAATGAGCCCCGTGTTTTTAAAGCTTCAACTCATCAAACACAAGTTCATGTGAGTAAAAGTTGATTCTTATGACCAGCATCACTAAAATCCGAATTTTTCAGATGGAAAGAAGGACACAATAGCTTTCTGTGTCCAGCAGTGCTGATTTTGTGGCTGTCTGAAAGGGTTTGGGGGAAATTGTGCAGGACATAGTGAAGAGTAACTGAGGGGGACTGAAATCAGCACATAGCTGAAACTCATTTTGAGTTATCCTGGCTACTTAAAATGATATTTAACATCAATTTTCTAATTAAACTCTGGATTCTGGCTCTCATGTTCTCATACAACTTCCCACTCAACCATCTGTGTCATTCTGCTGTGTTATTAGGGGGAGGTTCATTTTCTGAGCTCCCTAAACCAGAGCCTAAAGGGAAAACTTTGATTATATAGTAGAGAGGATATGAAACCCCCCTCTAGAATGGTAAAGATTATAGTTAGCATGCAAGGTTTGCTGCAATATTGTAGTCTTTGCTCATATGTTTTTGAGAATGACATTTTTCCACAATTTCTCTGAGGGCAGAAAGATCAGCTGCAGACTCGCACAACAAAGATGAGTGACTGTACCATTTCTCTACGTATGGTGGAACAAAATGAGCATTACATATCTCATGTGACTGTAGTTGATGCCTTTCATTAAAGAAAATGTGGCAACCAAAAATAAATTCAATATGAAGTTGTATTAGACTTTTACATGCTGAAACTCGGTGACAGAGAGTATGTAGAGAGGCAGGTAAAATGCTGGTTGTTGCCTCGTTGATTGCTGCTACAGAAACTCTTGAAGTCGTAAACCTTTGACATAGGAGCCTTGCCACCCCCTGGTGGAGAAAAGTGTGTTGTGATGTTTAACAAAACCTTCAGCTGCTGTTAGGATCCAATGAAAGCTTCTTTGTGTCAACATAATTTACTTTTTGACATGAACTGAAGTGGAAAAGGTGTTTGGCTTGACAACTATGCTTCAGAAGTTTACCTTTTCTCCCATATACTGGGCTTAATTTTCACAATGGGACT
This sequence comes from Craterocephalus amniculus, assembly GCA_036024015.1. Lineage (NCBI taxonomy): Eukaryota > Metazoa > Chordata > Actinopteri > Atheriniformes > Atherinidae > Craterocephalus > Craterocephalus amniculus. Next base: position 10,807 of record JAVQJG010167394.1, read on the forward strand.
GTCTATGTGAGAAAGTTTATGGTCTACCTTCCTAAACAGCATTTCCCACCTGTCTTTATACTGTATGTGCATATTTGTTTCAAATACCCAGGGTCAATGAGGATCACAGAGTCAGGTGTTTGTAACAAGCAGGAAAGCAAGAAAGACAAAGAAAGCAAGAACGAAAGAAAGAAAGAAAGAAAGAAAGAAAGAAAGTGAAAGAAAGAAAAAAAGAAAGAAAGAGAGAGAAAGAAAGAAAGAAAGAAATAAAGATAAAGAAAGAAAGAAAGAAAGAAATAAAGAAAGAAAGAAAGAAAGAAAGAAAGAAAGA